>JALPQI010009966.1:0-52356 GCA_025490895.1 Thaumatotibia leucotreta | reverse complement strand
ATAAGTGTTTTTATCATACTATATATTTACTTGTGCAATACAAAACAGTGTTTGGTGTATGATTAAAGACTCACAGTGTTAACAATGGAAGAGTCTGTAACTTCTGTCACATCTGTGAGTGACATAGAGCTACAAGAATTAATTACAGGTAAATATCTGTGGTTACAATCGCCATCTGGTACATTGGAGCGGCCGGGGTGTTCACAAAAATGTCAGTTGGGCACTGGTCTCACCACGAGCTATGAACTATGAGCTATAAACACGAACAAAAGATACGCACTCAAGTGAAAATAAAAGAGACGCGGCGATACTCGCCATAACTGAGCACTGCATGAGCACCTAAGGCACTGGTCTCTTTAATTTACACGGGAGTGTGTATCTTTTCATCGTGTTTATAGCCGATAGTTCATAGCTTAGTAGCTTGCGGTGAGACCAGTGCCTTAGGTGCTCCGAAATATGTACCGACCCTACATGTTCAGATATTTCTGAACATGAAATGGAAAGTCAGCCATATTTGTATAGTTTTTTTTTAATTCTACTGACGATTGGTATACATATTTTATTTTTGGCTTTACTATGACAGTCCAATTAGAATATATTATTTCTTATTTTGATTACTGATTCTTCTTAATACAAACTGTACCAAGCTTATTTGTGACTTTTTCTATCAAAAGGGACCTTATGGTCCGCGGCGCTTAATTTATGTCGTTATCAACGACTCACAAATACTAATACTACGTCGAATCGCATTAATATTTTAGTTTTGTAATTTTACATATAATTTTTGTTTGTTTAACTTACCAATAATTCAACGATGAAACTCTTTATAACACTTGAATACTTATTTAAATGTGGTAATATCTATCAGTTATTTAAAAATAATATTGCAAATAAGAGCAGACAGGATTCACATAAAGATTTGTAAGTAATAGACATTATTTTCCTGTTAGGCATTTTGTGTCTCATGTCAAAACTATAATTATAGTAACCACAAATAATTTTACAATAGTTACTTACACATTTTATTGTAGGTCTTATGCCATGGACAAAGCATCTGTTATAGCTTGCATCATTGATATATCGTCAGTTGTAATATGAATGAATGTAACCCAATGATATATAAGTAAAGATACGTTATACTCTAACAAAATGAAAGAAATAAATACTTCACATCATACACCTACGATTTATTGACAGTTGACATACACCTATCTTCATACTTCAAAATGCGTAAAAGAGATGGCAAAATACATATACTCGTATTTAATAAATAAAAAAGAGACAACTAGCATTTGACAATTGCGCGTGCATTCTTAAGGTTGTTATTGATAAACATTGTTTTATCTTTGTTACTGAACGAAATTTAATGGACTGTAACTTTTCTTAAAACGAATATCAAATCAAATTTTATAGGGGATCACTGTGCGTCAAGAATGGCGGCCAATCGACACGACAGAATTAAAATATATGTGAGAAACTGTCAAAACCTTGAAACACGTTTAAAAGGGTACTGACCTGGGCTCGAAGAAGCGGGCTGCTCCTCGTTCAGATAGTCTAGGGCCTCGGAGACCAGCTCGTGCACTTACCAGACGTCCTAGGTTACCTGACCACTGAATATACTGAAGCTCGGGCGTCCCTTCTTACGGTCTCAAGGGATTAACTTAATTACTAGCAATTTCACACGCGATAGTACTAAAACTTTATATTTAACGGCTGCCAAGCCGCACGCACAGCCTTCCCGCTCGACCGATTTTTTGACAAGACAAAACGACACGAATGAATCGACACTTTTCCACAGAATGGCAAACAGTGTTGCCACAGACGAAATTTATACTTTTTTTTTTTAATCTTAACATTTCCGCTCACCAAAATACGGGGTATTTTCCGAATTTGCAAGCTTCATAAGATATAACGAAACTTTTACTTAAAACTAAACTATAGTGTCACTCGGTTTGAACCTTGAGTAGTTAAGAAATTGAGATTCAAGCTGAGCGACCGAACTAATACTTAATTTAATGTTTAAGTGGCAAGGGGCACAGCTTTACAACTGGGCGTTTATATTCGCCAGTAGCTGTGCGTATGGTGGCGACACGACAAATCCCATCCTTACCGGGATGTAAACTAATGATACGGCCTAAGGCCCAATTAAGGGGACTGCATTGCTCGTTCACAATGAGAGCGAGAGTCCCGACAGCTATATTAGGTTGGTTATCGAACCATTTGTGGCGTACTTGTAGTGTATGCAAATATTCCAAGTGCCATTTACGCCAGAAATCCTGATGGATTTTTTGAATTAACTTCCACCTTTGAAGTGGCCCTATTTTCACGTCAAGTAAATTACTTTCAGGCAGTATGGTCAGCGCTTCTAGTGTGAGAAAATGGCCGGGTGTGAGAACTGAAAGGTCGTTGGGATCAGAGCTCATGGGAGATAGGGGTCTCGAATTCAGCATGGATTCGATCTGAGTCAAAACAGTGTACATTTCCTCAAAAGTGAGGCGTTGTAAGCCGATTACACGCGACAAATGTGTTTTGGCCGATTTGACACCAGCTTCAGCTAGACCCGAAAAGTGGGGACTACCAGGAGGATTAAATACAAATTCAATTTGTTCCCTATGGGAGGCCTCAGCCATAAAGTCTTTAAGCATATTGCAAGCGCCTACGAAATTGCGCCCCTGATCCGATACGAGCCTCGAGCACCGACCACGACGTGCAATGAAACGTCGCAGCGCTGCCAAGTAAGCCTCCGATGTGAGCTCCGAAACGAGCTCTAAGTGCACTGCTTTAGTAGCAGTACAAACGAAAACGCAGATGTAAGCCTTGTACGACTTACTTCCTCTCGCCCTACCTAACGAGATAGTGAACGGTCCAGCAAAGTCAACCGCAGCGGACGAGAAAGGCTTCAACTGGTTAACACGAAACGATGGAAGGTCTCCCATGAGAGGGGGTGACGTGACCCGGGGACGTGCACGAAAGCACCTGAGGCATGATGAGATGACAGCATGAATCGCGCGCTTGGACGACAAAATCCAAAAGTCCTGAGCAATAAGGTTTTGCAGAGTTTGCAACCCCGGATGTGAAAACCTGCGATGATACTCTTCTATAATCAATGCCGTAAGCCGATGGTCACGAGGCAACAGCATGGGGTGTTTCCTTTCATAGTCGAGCGTGTGGTTGTGGGTCAACCGTCCGCCCACCCTCAGCAAACCCTCTTCGTCAACGAAAGGGCACAATTTACGAAGAGGTTTGTGAAGTGAGTTAGTCGAACCCTTATTGATGAGTCGGATTTCAGTCGAAAAGACATGTTCCTGAACATGTCTCACGAGAAACCGAATCACCGAGTTGGTTTCACACGCCGACAGGGTTTGTGAAGAGGCCTTCATTGTGGGATTCTTCAGATTATGAAGATAACGAAAACAATAGGCCAATATATTAACGATACGACGAAACGACGAGAATCTTGACAAAATATGCCCGATAAAATCGGAATTCAAGGTACTGAATAATGTGAGAACCTTTTCTTCTTCAAAAGCTACTCCGTCAGGTTGAGTGAGGGATTTAGGCCAATCCGTTTCAGGCCGTGACAACCATGCAGGTCCCGCCCACCATGAGGAACACTGGACCAATTCAGCAGGTAGCAAGCCACGGGAACCGTGGTCTGCTGGATTGTCACCAGTGGAGACATGGTGCCAGCAGTCGGGAGAAATCTGCTCTTGAATCGCTGCAGTCCGATTGGCGACAAATGTCTTCCATCGTGACGGACAGGAACGAATCCATGTCAAGGCCACTGTAGAGTCTGACCAGGCGTATACTTTAGCGTCGAAGTTGAAGTCTTTCAACGCATGAAAAAACGCTGCTACAAGATCCGACAACAATACTGCCGCCAGCAGTTCCAAGCGAGGAATGGACAAACGACGGAGTGGTGCCACCTTCGATTTTGCGCAACAAAGACGGACGATAATTTTTTCGTCACTGCAAACCATACGACAAAAGATGATTGCGCAATATCCTCGCTCTGACGCATCACAAAAGCCATGAATCTGAATGTCACGGGAAGTGACCATCCGACGGGGGATTGAAAGAGTGCTCAGAGACGACAGTTGAGATTTCAACTTGAGCCACTCTTCAGCGATACGCCCTGGGACATCTTCGTCCCAACCTAGGCCGGAGGACCACAAAAGTTGCATCAAATATTTCGCTAGGAAAACTACTGGCGAAAGGAGACCCAAAGGGTCGAAGATACGAGCAATCTCTGACAGGATTGAACGCTTAGTACAGCGGCCATCTGCATTCGAAGTTTTGAACGAAAAGGTGTCAGATTTAGGTAACCACAACAGTCCCAAAATCTTCAATGAGACGTCATGAGCGTCTTCGAAATTGCGGAATTGTTCAGAGTATAAGTCCGAATCAGTCAAATCCGCAAGGAATCCCTGAGCGTTGGAAGTCCATTTCCTTAGATGTAAGCCCGCAGACGACAAGATTTTTAATAAATCATCGCGTATCTGCACAGCACCCTCGACCGAGTCTGCGCCTGACACTATGTCATCGACGTAGGTATCCCTGTCAAGCACTGTGGCACCAAGAGGAGCAGTATCGACAAACTCCTGCGCAAGCCTCGAAATACACCACAATGCCTGGTAGGGGGCGCATGAAACTCCATAGGTTACTGTGAGCAAACGGAAATCTTGAACAGGCTCCAGGGAAGACGGACGCCAGAGGATGCGCTGATAATCGCAATCCTCCTTATCCACGAGAAACTGGCGGTACATTTGTTTGATGTCCCCAGTGAACACGACATTATGCCAACGAAACCGGATCAGGAGATCAAAGATATTCTTCTGCAACTTCGGCCCTGGCAACAGAGTATCATTCAAGGATCTACCATGGCTATCCTTGGCGCCGGCGTCGTATACATTTCGAAGAGGAGTGGAAATTGAGTCCGGACGCAAAATACCCTGGTGTGGAATGTAATAAAAAGGGCCTACATTCGTAGGAGGGGGCGCCACTGCTTCCATATGACCACTCTCTAGATAATCCTTCATAAAGTTGACATATGCTGTCCGAAATTCAGGATTAATTTTAAACTTTCTTTCTAAGTTCAGAAGTCGCTTAAGCGCGATTTCACGAGAATTGAAAAACCTGGGACGATCCTGAAGGTCATCGAAAGTTAATGGAACGACCATTCGACCTTCAGGGTTTCGACAATATTTCGCACCCATAAGGTTTTCACACGACAAATTATTTTTCGACAAAGCAGATGCGTTCGGGTTGACGACATTTTCTACTTCCCAAAACCGTTTAATGCTGTTATCCAACGACAACGAAGAGACGAGAAGACACTCCTTGGGAGTCACAAGAGAGTTGTCACGAAAACGACACGACAAATTATTATTTGGAATAACAGCTGGGTTGGAAATAACGACATTTTTCATGTCCCGAACCTGCACACTAGCGTCATCTATTGATGACAACGAAACGAGATGACAATTCTTGCCAGTAACACAAGTATTGTTTCGAGAACGACAACGAGAAGAGTCAATGTCGATAGCACCTTCACCCATGATCAGCCAACCGAAAACGGTGTTCAGCGCCACAGGCTCATTTTCCTCACCTTTCACTAACCCAGGTTGCAGTGCTGACGACAGAAGACCGACATTGACTAGGATATCAATAGGCCCTGGCTTATAAAAGAAAGGATCAGCAAGATCAAGACCCTTTAAATGAGGCCAGGCCGATGTGTCAAATTCACCAGGAGGCATATCCGAGCAAATTTTAGGCAATACAAAAGCCTCAAACGAAAATTTGTGAAAGTTATATCCATTTGTTGGAAATATTTCACAATCGACAGATCCCATTGGGGTTGTTGATGTACAACCAATACCGTTAACCGCTTCCTTATAGGTAGTTAAGAGTAAACCAAGTTTTTCTGCGGCTCGCTTTGTGATAAAATTACAAGCTGACGCGGAATCGAAAAGAACCCGAATACGTACCAGCTGACCCGTGTTGTCTTTAATATGGGCAATTGCAGTAGAGAACAATAGTTGACTACTATGGGTATGCACTGATAATGTTGTCAACTGTACATTTGACTTAGATGTTGAAGCAACTTCACCAACTTTTTCAAAATGGAGTAATGAGTTGTGCCGATAACTGTATTTATCACAGTGCACCTTTGATTTACATTGCTTCATACTATGGGATGGCTTAAGGCACACAATACAAAGTCTAAACTCTTTAACCTTCAAAAACCTATCATTAGGATTTAAATCTAAAAATCTAGGACATTTTTCTAACTCATGACCCACAATAGCACACATTGGACAGGTCAACACAGGTGCTGAAGGAACAATTAGTGAATGTTTACTCTTACTACTAGGTTTGTTACTGGGTGCATTTACCGTTGATTTAATATTAGAATTTTCTAATGCTTGACTTCTTCGTTCGATAAATGATTGCAAGTCTTCAAATTTTGGAATATCCACATTCGAGTCTAGTTGCAGCTCAAACGCTTCACGAGTACCATTATCCAATTTAGACCACAACATGTAGTAAAGCATAAAATTTCTATCAGGTAATTCAAATTTCTTTAGTATGTTAAGATTATCACTAAACACCCTAAACACCCTATCTAAATCATATTTATTTTTAACGGGCTCACAATTGAGCATTTGTTCAAAGTACACCAACGCAATTTGCCTCTTTTTGTCAAAATGTTTATACAATGTTTGATAGGCATTGTTATAATTGTCATCAGACAGCGGAAATCCCTTTATAAGGTCATAAGCGCAACCTTCACAACTAGATATTAAGTAATGCAATTTCTCAACGTCTGGTATGTTACGTTTGTGAATTAAAGAGTCAAACAAGTCGCGAAACGACACCCAATTCTCAAGCTTGCCATCAAAGGCCTTAATTTGTATTTTAGGTAGATGGGCCACATTCATTGGTGTATGTGATTCGATAGAATTTGACTCAACTTTTGGAATATTTGCACCACTTAACCTTAGCCTACTTTTCACCGATTTTAAGCGATTTTCAAATTCTTTTGACACTTCATATTCTTCTATACGTTGCGCGGGTGTGAGCGGTCGTAAAATTCGGATTTGTGCGTTGTGGAAATCCTTTTCTATATCTTTGAAGTCTGACTCAGTATAACCGAACAAATCCGAACTTTCGATGTGCTCTAGACGCATGATACAATAATCCCGCTCCACACGGAAGGTGTCTACAGTACACGGCTCGAGTTCGCTATCGTTGTGTCCACCGCCCATCATTCAAAACGCCAAAAACTAAATGAAAAACAACCAAACAATACGAATTAACTTGATAGGTAAGTAGATTTAACCTATAAAACGTCAGTCGACGATTTGACTTTTAAGTTACGACAGATAAGGTAATCTACGTTTCGTTACACGTTCTGAAAGATTGACAATTGGAAATTGAGATAAATTTTGTCTGTGGCAAGATGCGTTCCAATTCACCGAACAAACGAAAAGGTATGTGGGTTAAGCTATATCTACCGACAACGAAAAAAAATATACGCTTACCCTTTACTTTGGTGAAAAAGAACTACCAATGAAATCTTAACCCGAAAACGATTTTAACAAGAAAATATCTATAGGAACTTTACAAAATCCTGTTCGAAGGAACAAAAAAATAAAATGAACGAAATTTAATGGACTGTAACTTTTCTTAAAACGAATATCAAATCAAATTTTATAGGGGATCACTGTGCGTCAAGAATGGCGGCCAATCGACACGACAGAATTAAAATATATGTGAGAAACTGGCAAAACCTGGAAACACGTTTAAAAGGGTACTGACCTGGGCTCGAAGAAGCGGGCTGCTCCTCGTTCAGATAGTCTAGGGCCTCGGAGACCAGCTCGTGCACTTACCAGACGTCCTAGGTTACCTGACCACTGAATATACTGAAGCTCGGGCGTCCCTTCTTACGGTCTCAAGGGATTAACTTAATTACTAGCAATTTCACACGCGATAGTACTAAAACTTTATATTTAACGGCTGCCAAGCCGCACGCACAGCCTTCCCGCTCGACCGATTTTTTGACAAGACAAAACGACACGAATGAATCGACACTTTTCCACAGAATGGCAAACAGTGTTGCCACAGACGAAATTTATACTTTTTTTTTTTAATCTTAACAGTTACTCTTGATCTTAAACAGCATAACCCTTCGGGTGGCAGGACCGTTACGTCAAAAAGCTGTCAGGTGGCGGCGCCATTTTGCGCGAAAATAGTCAAGTGCCAGGGGGTCCGACGGGTGGTCAACGAGAAATTGGCGGGAGTTACAAATTTAACGATTATTGTGTGTTATTGTATGAAGCTTATATAAAAAACGCACAGCGTTATAATAAGTATGAAATAGGCTATTCATTCCATTAACAAACATATATTTTTGGTAAAAGTGTGATTTGCTAGTCCTCGTTGAACACAATGATATATAAGTAAAGATACGTTATACTCTAACAAAATGAGCGAAATAAATACTTCACATCATACACCTACGATTTATTGACAGTTGACATACACCTATCTTCATACTTCAAAATGCGTAAAAGAGATGGCAAAATACATATACTCGTATTTAATAAATAAAAAAGAGACAACTAGCATTTGACAATTGCGCGTGCATTCTAAGGTTGTTATTGATAAACATTGTTTTATCTCTGTTACTCTTGATCTTAAACAGCATAAGCTTGTCTTTTTCTCGAAGCCTTTCAAAAACGTCAAAATGGCGTCCTATTTATTTTCAATAAATAGTAAAATTGAAAAAAAATATATAATTCAGTTTAATTGCGCATGATGTTTGATGTTAAGGGCATTTTTGCATTTTATTTCGTAGTTTTCACTATTGTATAACATAAAATGACATTTTAGGGCGCAGTTCATGTGATTTGCGACAACTCGTCAGTGATACACACCTCACGGTGGTCTGAGTAGAACTAAGAGCGATTGTTAGAATTATCACAATCTGCGCGCTTCAATTTTAGAGCCGGTGTAACATATCTTTACTTATTATATCATTGGTTGAACATAGGCCGAGCAAACATTTTCCCGATTTTTGTGTAGAAGACCCTAGTAATATAAAATACGGCATTGATTTGAGAAAAAAAATAGGTTTATTTGTAGCAATATACATGTACAAACAAGAAAAGAAAGTAAAATGATACCCTTGCATAAAGCTTTTACACATTACAAGCACGTAAATATTACGTCGAAAATTATTTTCGTACAACATCAGTCAAACACAGAGTAAACTTTGATAATTTGTTTTGTAATCATTTATTGATTATTAGTTTCAAATTTTGTACTTATTTTGCATAATGCCTCATGGAAAATGTGTTCACTTCGGCGTCTGAAGGAAAACTAATGGTTTTGTAAATAAAAATTGTCGATTAATACGACACTCAAAAACTGAGGTAGAATGATGACTCGTAGATTGTTTCAAAATAAGTATATATTTTCAACATGTGTTTGATTTGTAATGTACAGGATTAAAAACTTTATTTAATAACATCCCAAAAATGTATAAATACGATACCTTAGCATTAAAACTTTTAATACTAAATCGCTTCAAAAATACACAAAAATTGACAAAATGATTACATTTCACCAGGACTATATTAGTGTGGATACGACTTCTGATTTGTTCTAATATAATTATGACTACTTAGATTCAAACAAATCTATGATGAGCTCTCCATGTACATTATTCAATAGAAATAATATTTCAAAGTCAATATATTTTCTTCGGTTACGGCGAGGATTACACATGAAATAAAACTATGAAAATCGAATAAACTCGCGTATATTAACTTTAACTTCATTCCGACGTTTTGAAAACTTTACCTACAGGGTTCGTGGTCTGCGGATGACGTCGGAATGAAGTTAAAGTTAGTTAATATACGTGACGTGAGTTGGCCGTGTGGTGACGGCAGGAAGAATACATTTGTCGCCACCCCAACTCCTCCTACGGGTGTCGTAAGAGTCGACTAAGGGATTGAAGTGTCACTGACCATTTTTGATAACGATTGATGATGGGCCGCAGCGTCATCATACTTGACACATTACTGCGATCGCCAACCCACTTGCCCAGCGTGGCGATTATGGGCATTTACCTCCTAATGCGTCTATACGCACAGTTAATAGGAGAGGCCTTCGTCCAGCAGTGGACTATCATAGGCTAATGATGTGATGATGATGATGATGTGAATATACGTGAGTTTATCCGTTTTTCATAGTTTTATTTCATAAATAAATGTCATTGGAAAATCTTACACAAAACGACCTAGTCCCATGGTAAGGTAAATTACCTGATGCTTGTGTTGTGGGACTTAGCGACGACAATATACTCTGTTCAACAATTCGTGGAAGTAGAAAAGGGCCCCAAATTTAATAAAATGTGTTAGTTTTTAGTAAAACGTCCCACTTTGTCGCTTACCATAAAGACGAGGTTTCTTTGTATCTTCATATGAATAAACTGACAAAGCGGCTTTATGGCAAACGACAAAGTGGGACGTTTCACTAAACTCACTCACAAATGTAGGTGCTGAGTGGTCTGCCCTTACAAAATTTGAAAATGCCGCCTTTTATTACCAAAAGGGAATGTTGGACCTGTTACATCCTCGACCACCACGTACATCTGAAACTCTTCCTCTCGCTCCTGCATATCTTAAATTTATAACTACAGCATAGCAAATAAACATAGACGTGAAAAATAGTCATTTATAGTAATATTGTCTGAACGAGTGCCTGAAACCGACACGAGTAGGGAAGATGACCTACATTTCGACACTAACATTATACCATTCTACAACGCATTATAAGAAAATTACTAATGTAATTAATTTCCGCACTAGTGCGGAAAAGTCACTGTCTGTACATGTAAAAGTATTTAGCCAACCAAATTAACCGAAATAAGTATTAAATCCAAAAACCGAAGTCTTATCCATACTATTCTATCTTCATTTGAAATGAAACAAAATGGCCACGGTCGCGACCTTGAAACATGGGTCCCGGTATATCAACGACGACATTTTTTAATGAAATATGATCGAGTTTTTAAATAAATGATTATATATTTAAGTAACCAAATAGTTAACCCAGCTATTTATATCTAATTTGGGGCTAGTAGTGTTACATATACATTAATAAATGCCCGATTTCTCTAAAACAAACCTGTTCATAACCCAAATCTTTGTAATATACTATGAAATAAATATGTTAAAATGTAATAAATGGAAGATTAAGCGATTGTAAATTGCTTATCACTTAGTTAGGCATATTATATTTAAATCGCATAACATTTTTTATAGAAATAAACGGTTAAAATCATAATTTACCGGGTATCAAATATTTGACGAATGCACTGCTATCAAATGCTTTTAAACTGAGGAATATCTGCTAATATTTATATTAAATACACTTAATTTTAAATATAGACAGATTTTTTATGTCTTCAGTGATATATTTTTAGAAATAACGCAACTTAAATGTGCGCACAAACTTTAAATTTTCACGCCAAATACGCAATAACGAATCGGCCGGGAGCCGGCCGCTCGGCACTTGGGGATTTTTCAGATCGGCCGGGAGTCGACCGCTCGGCACTCGGGGACTTTTTGAATCGGCCGGGAGTCGACCGCTCAGCACTCCAGTGTATAAGCTTGTCTTTTTCTCGAAGTCAGTCAAAAACGTCAAAATGGCGTCCTATTTAATTTCAATAAATAGTAAAATTGAAAAAAATATATAATTCAGTTTAATTGCGCATGATGTGTGATGTTAAGGGCATTTTTGCATTTTATTTCGTAGTTTTCACTATTGTATAACATAAAATGACATTTTAGGGCGCAGTTCATGTGATTTGCGAGAACTCGGCAGTGGTACACACATCTCGGTGGTCTGGGTAGAACTAAGAGCGATTGTTAGAATTGTCACAATCTGCGCGCTTCAATTTTTGAGCCGGTGTAACATATCTTTACTTATTATATCATTGATGTAACCACCAAATGACGATTTTTCAGGAGGGCCCAAAAACGAATTTGACATTTATAAATTATGTTTAGGGCTTGCAATATCGGACCATTTCCAGTTCCGGAACTGATTTCCGATATTACACTTCAATTCCGGAATTCCGATACTAGTTCCGGAATTAACGAAAATGTTGTAAATCTAGGTCTTATTTCAATAAAACGTAAAATTGCTATGTGATTTGTATACAAGATACCCATGAGGAAAGGGAAACAATTTAACAGCATATTCCTGAGGCTAAAAGAAGCAAGTTTTTTTTGTGTGTTTCGAATGCTGCACTACATAAATAAGAATTTTATTAATGAAAGTATCGCAAAAAATGCATTTTAAAGTTTTAGGTAATTATTGTACTCATGGGCACATTGTATTGTCCATTAATAAATTAAGGATAAGTTCTTATACAAAAAGCTAAGTACTTATAGGTATGGTAATTCAAATTAGAAACATTAGTCATTTTACATATGTTACAATCTTGGCAACAATCATTTCTTCTTCTTTGTCGTTAACACTCTTGCCAGAGTGGTCGTGGTCATCACTTCAGCTGTTGGTGGCAAGCTTTACAACACGTCGCCACTCCTCTCTGACGGTCGCCCTCCTGGTGCATTCATACAGTGATGACGAGCCATTTACAGCCGCTTTTATCTGGTCAGTCCACCTCATAGGCGATCTTCCTCGTGGCCTGGTTCCCTCGATCTTTCCCTAGACCACAAGTCGCTCCTCGCAGCCACCTCTCCTCGGCGGCACACGTAACCAAAAAAAGTGAAGATACGAGACTGAACTAAAGATGATAAACGCTGTTTGATGCCTAGTTCTCGAAGTATAGACTCGTTGGTACGAAATTCAGTCCATGATACTCTGAGCATTCTTCTCCAGCACCACATCTCTAGGGCGTCTATCATCTTCTTCTCTACTTCCCGCAGGGTCCACGTTTCTGCGGCGTACAAAAATATGGGGAATATAAGTGCCCGAACCAGCCGAATTTTTGTGGCTCTGTATACGTTGTTCGTAATTAAAGCCCCCAGAGAAATGTACGACTGCACCAAATCACAATTAGCAATTTGAGTAATTTCTGGAGAATTGTTATTCATGCGATCGACAATCATAATTATATTAATTATTCATGCGGTCGACAATCATAATTTTTGTTTTATTCCTGTTTATCTTAAGTCCGAACTCAAGGCTAACGCGCTCTATCTTGCCGAGAAGTTCTACCATGTGTAACAATCAGTTACGTACCTGTAAACTTTAATTACAGATACCAAAATTTTACTTTTTTGGAATGCTACTTGATATTAGACCAAGTGGAGACTTAAGTCAAAGTTTAAGATTCTTCGACATATGTAAATAGTAATGCGTAAAATTATCGAAGGGCTAAAAGAAAAATAACGGTAAATAATTGCAACCCAATTGATAATTAAAATCTGGTACAGGATTGTTGTTTACCTTGGCCAGTTTTCGTGGTTTAGTAGCTAGGTACTACTAAAAGAAAATAAAACATAACACAATTTGTGGTTAGAATTACTTATCGATATATATTGTGGTGGCTTTGTATCCTGTATTCTGTACCTGATTATCATAATCGTGTTGATATTTTATGTTTATCCATATAATAAAAACACTCTTTTTTAATTCCGAAATTCCGATATTAGCTGTGTCAATTCCGGAACTGTAAAAACAGCAAAATCGGTCCGAGATTCCGATATTTCGAAATTCCGGAATTCCGGAATGCAAGCCCTAATTATGTTGTATCTTTTTAGTTAATTATCCTATTGAAATGATGTTTATCTTGTTTGTTTTATTTTTGAGAGGTCTATTTGACGCACAGTTACTAACTGCGACCATAGTTGTAGTTCAGGAAATAGCTGGTGCTTACGTTAAATATTTTTTTTTTTAATTTGGAGTTACGTTAATAATTTAATGAAAATCATCAAAAGTGGATTTCGTAATTTAGTGTAACTCACAAATTGAAACCAAATTGCTTATGAGCCATACAATACAAATGGCGCTTACAGCATTGACATTTATAAAAATATGGTGGTGTTTTGTACATATAAATTCGTACTTAAATTAAAATAATGTTTATGATTTTATGAAACCGTTACATACGTTAACTAAGAGATCTAGTATCAGCAATACAAAAACCTACCCAGGAGCTGATTGTGGAAGCGACCACAAGCTGTTGGTGGCCCAGCTGAGTGTGAGGCTGAAGTGGTGTTATCGAAACTTACAGAAACCTCTAAGAAGACCGACTCCAGAACAGTTGACCGCTTATAGCAGCAGTATCAAGGAAAAAGCAAAGGGCCTGAAAATTAGTGACCAAACTGATATAGACTCACACTGGAAAGGCGTAAAGGATCTGCTGTTATTAACGAGAAAAGATTGTCAGAGTCAGGCAGGGAACCGCCCAAAAAAGGAATGGATAACAGTAGAAACGTGGAATACCATACTTGAGAGGAAAAACACTCCTTAAAGGCGGTGCTAAATTGGACGGCCAGAAATATCGAGAGTTATCAGCAAGAGTCCAACGTCTATGTAGAAGGGATTATAATAATCACTTGAACTCTATCTGTCAGGAGATAGAAGATCACGCACAGACTTTCCATACAAAAGATCTCTTTATGAAGGTCAAGAGTATTACGCGGGAGTTAAAACCAAGGACTTGGGCTATTGAAGACGGAAGAGGGAAGCTACTGACAGAAATTGACCAAGTCACTGAGAGATGGCGTGAATACTGCGAAAGTCTGTACGAAAACGAATCAAGAGCCAACCGAACAACATTAGTATTGGGAAATGATTGCCTGGAACCTAATATCATCGAATCCGAGGTCAGGAACGCATTGCGAAAACTAAAGTGTAACAAATCTCCTGGCAGGGATGAAATATTTGCCGAAGAGCTCAAAAATATCGGAGACGAAGGCATCAGAATCTTGCTAGACCTATGCAACCGGGTATGGCAAACTGCCAGTTGGCCTACTGACTGGAGGGAATCTCTACTCGTACCACTCCACAAGAAGGGATCAACCAGGACCTGTGGGAACTACAGGACGGTGGCTTTAATATCTCACGCCAGTAAAGTCATGCTGTACATAGTCAATGAGAGGCTGAAATCATTTTTGCAATGGCAGATACCAAATGAGCAGGCAGGGTTTGTCAAGGGCCGTGGCACAAGGGAGCAGATAGTAAACGTGAGGCAGATTATTGAAAAAAGCCGAGAGTTCTGCGTTCCAATGTTGATGTGCTTTATAGAGTACTCCAAAGCATTTGACTGTGTACAGTGGAATTGTTTGTGGGAGATTCTCCTAGACATGGGTGTACCGAGGCATCTAATAGCACTGATAGCTAACCTCTATGCGGATGGAACGTCCATGGTAAGAGTGAATGGTGTCATCTCCGACCCTTTTAAGCCTGCTAAAGGTGTACGACAGGGGTGTATTCTTTCTCCCATTCTTTTTAACATATATGGCGAACATATAATGAGAAGAGCCCTGGAAGATTGGGAAGGAGGCATCTCGATAGGGGGTACCAAGATTAGCAACCTAAGATACGCAGATGACACCACCCTTTTTGCGACCTCAGAAAAGGAACTCGGTGAGTTGTTCCGCAGAGTTGAGCGTGAGAGCAATCTGGTTGGTCTCTCAATTAACAGAGCGAAGACGAAGGTTATGGTCGTAGACCGAGCTGGACAACTCACAAGGACTGGAGAACTTACTGACGTACAGTTTGTCAGTGAGTTTATATATCTGGGATCACTACTTACTGACCAGGGGGGAAGCGAAAGAGAAATCCGTAGGAAAACTCAAATGGCCAAGTCTGCCATGAGTAAGATGACGCGAATATGGCAAGATCGAAAAGTCTCTAACAACACCAAGATGAGAATTATAAGAACACTGGTCTTTTCGATTTTTCTCTATGGTTCAGAAGCATGGACAATCCGGTCATCAGAACGAAAGAAAATAGAGGCATTTGAAATGTGGTGCTGGAGACGGATGCTTCGCATCCCATGGACAGCCAAGAGGACAAACGTCTCCATCCTTCAACAGCTTAAGATCCGGACAAGGCTATCCACCACCTGCTACCAAAGGATCCTCGGTTATTTTGGCCACATAGCTCGTCGTGAACCCGACAATCTGGAAAAACTTGTAGTTGTTGGGAAAGTAGACGGCAAGCGACTACGGGGCAGGTCTCCTACCCGATGGTCCGACCAAGTCACTGCTCTCACAGGCCTCACTGTGACCGCCGCCATGAGGAAGGCCGAGGACAGGATGGGATGGAAGCGATTGGTGACAGAAGTCGTCAGGAAATTTCAGACGGACACGACCTTCAGTAATGAAGTCAACGACTAAAGAGAGAGACATACGTTAATAAAAAACGTAGAAACCTAATAAAATGGCAAAGTTTTTGTTAACGTATTCGACATTTTTTTCTGAATATCAAAATGTTATATACAACTTTCGATAGAGCAGGAAATTTGCAGTCGAACGGTTATACTTAACTCAATTTCGTCATTTTGGTGGTTACATTAATTCATATTACAACCGACGATATGCTTAGTGAAGCATTATTAATATTCCTTATGTCAACAAATTGCTTAGATCGATATTTGTGGCTCAATAATGACGACTTTTCAATTGCGTATGTATTCTTTATAATTAAATGAAATATAGTGTTAAATTCGATTTTAAAAAGTACTAGTGGTGTATTACTGTTGTAGAAAGTGCCGTAGTGTATGTGTTTGTATATAGATACAATGTACCCTTGGTGAGATAATGGAGAGGAATAATGAAAATAAGTTTCTGACACAATCTCATTATAAGTACATTTTGTTGCTGACTCTTAATGTTTTCATAGAAGCTACTTGAATATTAATTATAACGATATGAAGTTCGTCCTCTAGTTATGTAGACTCTCGTTTCTCTTGGTCCTGTAAACTTCCTCATATAGGTATGTTTTAATAGGCTCTTGATAGTCTATTAAAATAAATATCTTGGGACATCATACACAAATAGACTTAGCACCACAGTAAGCTGAATTTAAGGCTTGTGATAGATAGATACATATAGATATTAAAATACATAGACAGCATCGACCAAGAAACAATATTTGTGATAAATAATTACACAAATAATGCCCTCGCCGAGATTCGAACCCGGAACCTCAAACCAGGGCTCGGATACCGGTTTTTTGTCCATACAAAAGAACGGTTCGAATTCCGTTATTTTTCGTTCTTCGGCATATAAATTCATTGTTAATGGAGTTATTTAAAAATACGATGTTGGTAATTACATAAAATGTTGAGTACTACATAAAGAGTGCAAAACATTTTAAAATATTGAGCTATTTCGAGGTTTTTCTAACCGGTTCCGATCCCTGCCTCCAACTTCATAGGCAGGGTCACTACAAATAGGTTACGGAGGCTGACGCTATGATATTATTTCCAGACACGATACGCATAAAGCGCAATGCGTCCCACAATGCATTACTGGAAGAGGTTGCTGACGAGCCTGACTCGACAGACAGACAGGCAGACATCATCGTGCGAGAGATGGAGCAGCACTCCAGACTCATGGAAGATAACCCCGAGGCTGAGGAACTGCGCAGGTACATACACTAACGAGTTAAGGTGCGGTGTCACTGCGATTCCGTACTGTCACCGTTTTTTGATCAGCGGTCTGGGGAGAATGCGGCAAAAACGTCACGGATACTTTCACTGCGATTCCGTACCGTTGCCGGTTTTTGAGCATTGGTGCGGTATACGCATAGTTATGCGTATAGACGTATAGTTATGCGTATAGACGTATAGTTATGCGTATAGACGTATAGTTATGCGTATAGACGTATAGTTATGCGTATACCGCACGGAGAGCCATGCGTCCCACAATGCATTACTGGAAGAGGTCGCCGACGAGCCTGACTCGACAGACAGACAGGCAGACATCATCGTGCGAGAGATGGAGCAGCACTCCAGACTCATGGAAGATAACCCGGAGGCTGAGGAACTGCGCAGGTACATACACTAACGAGTTAAGGTGCGGTGTCACTGCGATTCCGTACTGTCACCGTTTTTTGAGCAGCGTTCTGGGGGGAATGCGGCAAGAACGTCACGGATACTTTGCGTCAGTCACTGCGATTCCGTACCGTTGCCGTTTTTTGGCCATTGTTGCGGTCGCACCTTTAACTGAACGCCAATAACTGTAGTGTATTTTTACATACATACATCATCAGCTTATCTCAGGCCACTGCTGGATATAGGCCTCTCCTATTAACTATGCGTATAGAAGCATTAGGAGGTAAATGCCCATAATCGCCACGCTGGGAAAGCGGATTGGCGATTGCAGTAATGTGTCCATTATGATGACGCTGCTGCCCATCATCAATATTCTATCAAAGAATGGTCAGTGATAGGTACTTCAATTCCTGAGTCGGCTCTCAAAAGTTTATTTCACAAAGTAGATGTCATTCGATTACCTTACCTACAGCCTATATTCATATATTTGTGTGAGATATAACTTCGAACATTTGACGTTTGTGACCTTATTTATAGGACGTTAAGGTCCATCTTTACGTGTCAATTTTTTCGATATTCGACGTATTTTTAGTGACAGTGCGCGACAAGTTTCTGAGACTTAGCTAAAATATGAATTTAAGTTCAAATGTTTTATTGCGTTTCATGTGTAGGTACATTTGGTGCTTATCTATAGCTAAAAGCTAAGTACGTATAACATGAACCCTGAAAGGGTATAGCAACTTCAATTATGAACTAAGTATGACAAGAGAAACCATCAACTAATCTAAATAACAATCATTAATGTTGATAGACAATAGTTTTATCAACTCACTAATTAAAATGGACAATATATTTCTAGCTTAGAAATTCTTGGATGGTATGGTATAGGCCCATTTCGGATGAGAGAGCTCCTGGGCGTCCGTTGGCTCGTTGGGTCGACGACATTCGTAAGATTGCGGGACACTTCTAGGTTAGACTGGCTCAGGACCGAGATGAGTGGCGTACTAGAAGAAAGGCCTATGCTCAGCAGTGGGCGATAAAAGGCTGAAATGATGATGATGGTATAGTATGGTTTGCTGATCAAATGTTCTTTTAACCGTGATTTAAATATGTCGCGTTCCCTAATAAAAAATACACAAGTTTAACCGGTTTAACGAAAACATTTGTTTCCAGGGAGGCTCTCCGTGATTTGCCACAAGGGCTGACGATGAAGCGGCACGTCCGTGCGAAACTGTCTGCCTCAGTCAGTCTCCGTTCGAAGAGCAAGCCAATTTCCTTGTGGAAACGCTTCAAATACAGGATTGGGTTTCTTTGGAAAAGGGTGAGTTTTTTCGTATCACCACTGTGGCAAACACTTAGGAACCATGTCAAAATTACAAGTATTAAGAGATTTCTTATAATCTCCTTTCAATGTCAAAAGATCCCGAGTGGCCTAAGGTTCCAATTAGTTGACTGTACAGTCGCCATCAGATATATCGGAGCGGCCAGTGTGCTCACAAAATATCTGAGCTAGATCTTGTCATGGCGTTAGAGTGTATGTCCGGGATGCTTAGCCAAGTTGCCAATCGCTAACGCGTATCGTAGTTTTCCCTTTCTGTCATTCTTACATATTAGTGCGACAAAGACAGTTAGCTGCCTTTCGTATACGATTGACAATTGAAGCGTTAGCGATTGGCAACTTGTCTAAGCACTCTGATATTTTAGAGCAGCGCGGCTGTTCCAATATATCAAATGGAGCCTGTACCTAACCCATATTCCGCAAATAAACATTAACCCCCTTATTCATAACATAAACGTCTCCTAACTTAGCAAGCCGCTAAGTAATGGTTGTCCCTTTCGGTCATATCGATATTTCTATAAGCCCGGAAGGGACAAACAATATTTATCGGCTTGCTAAGTTAGGAGAGGCTTATGAATAAAGGCATAATTTGTTTTATTTCATCAACAGACTCGCGACCGTTTCCGAGACTTCACATTCTCCGTCGAGCTGTGGTACGAGCCAATCCGCTCGATCGAAGGCCACTTCGGCTCAGCCGTCGGCTCCTACTTCTACTTCCTGCGATGGCTTTTCATGCTGGATGCTATACTGGCTATAATGCTAGTCGCTTTCGTAGTGGTACCTCAGACACTTCACGATGAATCGAGTAACGGGACTGTGGATAGAACTTTTCTGGATTTTATCAGTGGAAAAGTAAGTGACACTACATACTTTTTAAGATGTTTTTTTTTGCGTTAGATGCTATATGAGCCATAATGCTGCAAGAGTCAAGTGTAGGTAGGACTTTTCTGGACTTCAGTGGGAAGGTAAAGGACATACCTATCTTCCTATTTCTTCCTGCGATGGCTCTTCATGCGAAATGCTATGCAGGCTATAATGCTGGTCGCTTTTGTAGTTGTGCCTCAGACAGTTCACGACGAGTCGAGTAACGGGACTGTGGATAGAACTTTTCTGGATTTCATCAGTGGGAAAGTAAGTGATACTCCTTAGTATAAGTAGGAAACTCCTCTTTTTAAGATGTTTTTTTTGCGTTAGTTGCTATATGAGCCATAATGCTGCAAGAGTCAAGTGTGGGCAGGACTTTTCTGGACTTCAGTGTGGAGGCAAAGGACATACCTATCTTACTATTTCTTCCTGCGATGGTTGTTCATGCTGGATGCTATTCTGGCTATAATGCTGGTCGCTTTTGTAGTAGTGCCTCAGACACTTCACGATGAATCGAGTAACGGGACTGTGGATAGAACATTTCTGGATTTTATCAGTGGAAAAGTAAGTGACACTACTTACTTCTTACTTTTTAAGATTTTTTTTTGCGTTAGATGCTATATGAGCCATAATGCTGCAAGAGTCAAGTGTGGGTAGGACTTTTCTGGACTTCAGTGGGAAATTAAGTGACACCTATCTTCCTATTTCTACCTGCGATGGCTCTTCATGCGAAATGCTATGCAGGCTATAATGCTGGTCGACACGTCACGACGAGTCGAGTAACGGGACTGTGGATAGAACTTTTCTGGATTTTATCAGTGGGAAAGTAAGTGATAGTGCTTTATTAGTTTTTTCTACTCCCGCACTTTTATTTGTGATTTACAGGGTCGTGAACACACCCTTAAGCCTACCTTACAGATGTCAAGATAAGTCTATATTGTCTATTCCCTATAAACGCATTCGGGCATACACGCTGTGCGTTTTTGGATTTTAAGACACCTCGCGTATACAAGACCTGATGAAATACATGGCTGCCAACCTAATTTTAAATGTCATTACTGATGAATAGTAAACCATAGAGGAGCTTTCTTTTTTAATTTTGACGTCTCCCGCCCAACCTTGATGCTTAATAAAATTGTGTTTGACTAAGAATACTTTTCAAATTTACAATTTTATTTGAAAATAAGTGTGTGGTCGTAGAAAAAGTATTGTATGAAACATTGTTTAACTGAGTCAAAAAATGCTCGTGACGTCTTTAATAACAATTTTCGGCTTCGCCTCTAATTGTTACCGACACCACTCGCCTTTTTTGACCTCTCTTAAACAAGGGTTGCATAAAATACTATTATATACCTGCAGTTTATTATATTATCGGATCCAGACTCATCACGCCTTAACCCTTCGTATGTCTAAGCACTGATCAGTAATGAGGAAACTATTAGAAAAAAATATTTGCGACACACGAGGAGTTAACTCCGCTTGCCCAGCGTGGCGTGGTTTTCATTTGGTGCAAGAAATTTCGGCCTCAAATGGTCACGACCCTCAGTCATGAGGAAACGAAGAAGAAGAATTTCCTAAAATATCATATTATCTTGTAGGGTGGTTTCGAAGACTCCCTTTTGTTCTACGGGCACTACCATACGAGCGACGTGGCCGCGCCGGGCTACAGCATGCCACTCGCGTACTTCTTCACCATGCTGTGTCTGTATATCATGTTCTTCGCTCTGCTCTGCTACAGGTAACTTAAGGGTAACCTACAGGGACATAAAATATCATGTCATCTTCTAGGGTGGTTTCGAAGACTCCCTGCTGTTCTACGGGCATTACCACACCAGCGACGTGGCGGCGCCTGGCTACAGTATGCCGCTCGCGTACTTCTTCACCATGCTGTGTCTGTACATCATGTTCTTCGCTCTGCTCTGCTACAGGTAACTTAAGGGTAACCTACAGGGACATAAAATATCATGTCATCTTCTAGGGTGGTTTCGAAGACTCCCTGCTGTTCTACGGGCATTACCACACCAGCGACGTGGCGGCGCCGGGCTATAGCATGCCACTCGCGTACTTCTTCACCATGCTGTGTCTGTACATCATGTTCTTCGCTCTGCTCTGCTACAGGTAACTTAAGGGTAACCTACAGGGACATAAAATATCATGTTATCTTCTAGGGTGGTTTCGAAGACTCCCTTTTGTTCTACGGGCATTACCATACGAGCGACGTGGCGGCGCCGGGCTATAGCATGCCACTCGCGTACTTCTTCACCATGCTGTGTCTGTACATCATGTTCTTCGCTCTGCTCTGCTACAGGTAACTTTCGGACGTAATAAAGTCAGTGAAGATGGACAGACGACCTCCTGAAGGTCGCCGGGACACGCTGGATGCAGATCGCATCTAACCGGTACATGTGGAGGTCCAGAGGGGAGGTCTATGTTCAGCAGTGGACGTCTTATGGCTGAGATGATGATGATGATGAAAGTCAGTGAAATACTTTAAACCGTAGCCCAAAAGCCTAACGGCTCGACAATTACATGCAACCCGCGGCGGAGGTAATAAATATGGTTAAGAGCGAGATTCTGATATCGTTAATATAAATAAACGAAGGGTCACTGACCAATTATTTAATAAAAGATTGATGATGGGCAGCAGCGTCATCATAGTGGACACATTACTGCGATCGCCAATACGCTTGCCCAGCGTGGCGATTATGGGCATTTACCTCCTAATGCGTCTGTACGCATATAACTATAGGAGAGGCCTGCGTCCAGCAGTGGACTCATAGGCTGATGATGAAATAAACAACGGAGAAGAAACCTTATTATGAATTTGCCATAAATTTACAAGGGCAATATGTACTTATTATAACAACATGTACTACTTTTCCTAGGAATGAGTCTATGTATTTGTTCTGTATAATGGTCAGTCGTGATTTACTCGCTCATTGTTTTGTTACAGAACAGCGTTGTCGTACCGGCGTAACTTCATAGAAACTGCCCGGATCGGTGGCATGAGTCACGTATTCGCCAGTAAGGTAAATTAACAACAAAGTAACTTACTCGTATTTATAACTTTTTGTAAAATGTTTTAACATTAAAAAAAACAACAGCATTTAAAATTTATGTCAGTAGTAGATTTTTTTTCTCTCTTGATAGTGTCAGACGATTCGAAAATGCTTATTAATTAGCTTACTTGAATAAAGAATAGTTTGACTTGACTTTGACTGAGTAGTAGTAAAGGAGATTTTAACTAAAAAGTCTACAAGGTAATTTTGTTTCTAGGTATTTTGTGGATGGGACTTCGGGATCACTACACGGGAGGCTAAAGCGCTGCACGCTAACAGCATTTATAACGAGTTCAAAGTAAACATTGCTTATTAAAAGCTAACATATTAATCATCGCAAAAATGTGACAATCCTCATTTTTGTCTCATTTTGAAGCCTCCAAAGCCTAGTTGGTGGTGACCCTGCCTACGAAGCTGGAGGTTCCGGGTTCGAATCCCGGCGAGGGTATTAATTATATTTGTTCCTTGGTCATGGCTGCTTTTGTATTTAAGTATCTATCTATTATGTATGTCATGACATACATAATAGGTACTAGGCCATGGCCTAGTACCCACTTCACTAGCCTTAATTGAGCTTACCGTGGGACTAGTTTGTTTTGTGTAAGATGTCCCAAGATATTTATTTATTTATATTTATTTCTTTGTATAAAAGATACACTCATCCAAGTACATTTTAGAGTTGCAGTTTTACAGTTTTACGATCCCAGAATATATTATAAGTCCGTCCGATAAAGCTACATTTGTCTGACAGATATATTTTATTCAGGGATTGCGAAACAGGCCCGTAATACTTTTTTAATCATATCTATTAACCAAATTATTATAAAAAAAAAATTGTGAACCTCCTTTAAATAACATGGCGAATCACTATGTTATTTTTCCTTTACTTTTTCCAGGAACTCCTCAACGAGCAAAACAAGAAAAAATCCTCTAAATCCTTCTGCATTCGCCTCGGTCAGCGACTAGCGAATATAGTCATTACGGCCTTCGTATTAGGGCTGATTGTCGGACTGGAGTACGGATTCCTGCTCCTTCTAGAACGGGAGAGTAAATTGGCGCATTGGGAGATACTGGTGTCTTTGGGAGTCACCGTGGCGGTCACTGTATGTCCGCTGTTCTTCGCCTTAATCGTCAAGTGAGTGGCTAATGTAGACTTTATGCTGTTGTATTAAGGGTTGCGTCTAGAACGGGAGAGTAATTGGCACAATGGGCGATACTCGTACTGGTATGTTTAGGAACACTGTAGCGGTCACTTGATCCGAGTCCGCTGTTCTTCGCTTGGATCGTCAAGTGATTGGTTAATATTGACTTTATGCTGTTGTGTTAAGGCTGTAAGGGTACTTACATAAACCTTGGTTCTAGAACGGGAGAGTTAATTGGCGTATTGTGAGATACTGGTGTCTTTAGGAGTCACCGTGGCGGTCACTGTATGTCCGCTGTTCTTCGCCTTAATCGTCAAGTGAGCTTAAGCGTCACTAATGTAGACTTTATGCTGTTGTATTAAGGGTTGCGTCTAGAACGGGAGAGTTAATTGGCGCATTGGGAGATACTGGTGTCTTTGGGAGTCACCGTAGCGGTCACTGTATGTCCGCTGTTCTTCGCTTTAATCGTCAAGTGAGTGGCTAACGTAGACTTTATGCTGTTGAGTTAAGGCTGTAAGGGTACTTACATTTTATTTCTAGAATGGTAGAGTAATTTGGCGCATTGGGATCATGGGAGATACTGGTGTCTTTGGGAGTCACTGTGGCGGTCACGGTGTGTCCTCTGTTCTTCGCTTTAATCATCAAGTGAGTGGTTAATTAAGACTTAAGGCAGTGTAGGGGTACTTACATCTTACTTCTAGAACGGGAGAGTAAATTGGCTAGACCTCATAAAAACACGCAGTGCCCTATAGCAGTGTTCCCGGATTGCCATACAGAGACAAATCGCGAAAGCAGTGACCAAGATCAGACATACAGTCCTTAATCCCAGCCGCTCTGCAAAATAGTGTCCGACTGAGTGTCTGATGAATACTGCGGCCCTACCGCAAAAAACTAAATATTCGAGGATTCGTTTCTCTCTGTAATGTGATGATGGGAATCATTATGTTTATATTTTAAAGACAAACGGGTCCTAATCGCGTAAACTTACGTTTAATTATATCCTTACGTTTCGGGCATGACGTTGCACCCGTGGTCGCAGGCAGACTGCCATAAACTTAAGTTTACGCGATTAAGACCCGTTTGTCTTTAAAATATGAGTGATCATCGTGAAAGTTTAAATCAATATCATTATGTTTGTTTTCAGGTTAGAATACTACAAGCCCCGAACAGCGGTGTACGTGACGTTAGCAAGAACGTGTTGTCTGGACATCGGCACTCTTATGTTGCTGCTCTACTACTGGTCCAACTCTGGAGTACCTGTGAGTACCATCGTCATGGCAATTTAACATTCGTGAACTTTACGGGCGTTTTAATAAGGTTCATGGATGGAACTTCTGGTGCAAAATAAAAATAGTTTTTTTTAACTCATATGAATCGGTCAAGCTAAACTAGGCAGCTTTTAAGCACCATTATTACATTATTTTTCTTTTTTTATTCATAATTATTTCCCTTTGGTCTGCTTTTCACGGAAACGTCCGAATTCATATTGCTGACTCAATGAACTTCAGTATTCTTTGCATTGAAGTTAACTGAGACAGAAAGATAAATTCGGAGCTTTCCGTGAAAACATTTAGTTTAGTTTTTATTTTATTTAGTTATACCTAGTAACACGTTTATGAATATGCCTACACTTCTGAACTTATTACTAGGGGAAGAAGGTTTGAATTTAAATACAGGTGTCAACATATTTATGTAGGCGACGTTACCATATAGTCGACCCTTTATGACTTAGACTAATTATGTTTAAAAAAAAATTTAAATGTTTTTTTTTTTTTGTGTAATATCGTCGGGGATAGTGCAATACCGCGTAACTAACAAATTCAATTAGTGTTAATTGTTTTTTTTTATATTTTTTTTTAATATATTTATTTTCAAAACTACAATTTATGTACATAGATTAAATCTAACTAATCTACTTAACGTAACCTATATCTAAGATTGGCCCTTGTGGCATTGTACCGAGGATGCTGGCGGCATTTCCTCGCTGTATCGCAATACTGATGAATTGTTTGATATTTGAACTGTATCTGCTTTGCTAGTTACGCGGTATTGCACTATCCCCGGCGATAATTATGTTGGTACCCACCCAATATCAAAACGTTGATTTTTTTCCTTGATTTCGTTTTTATATTGTTAATTTGTTTTTTTTTCGGCTAGTGTTGGGAGACGGCGTTTGGACAGGAAGCGTATCGTCTGGTGTTGCTAGACGCGATAATATCGCTTATAGTATTGCCAATTATTGAGTTTGTGAGAGCGTTAATTTTTAAGTGAGTTTTATTTTCTTTTATTTCTTAACATTTTTTTTATTTCAACTCGTCTTTCATTTGTATTGTGAATTTATTTTATTCATATTATTTTATCTGGGACTGGGACTGCATTAAAGAAAACCGAAACCAGGTGGCTTATGTTGTTATGATGTTTTTTTTACTGGTTATCGTGCTATGCGTCACTTCCGCACTTGCATACGTGTCAGAACGTGACGGCAACACCGACAAATGGTAAACACCGGAACATCATAAGCCCATTGACCAGGTTTAGGCAAAGTAGAGAGTGGGTTCTTAGGTTAATTGTCATCTCATCCGAAAGATGCTGGACTTGAGGGCCCCTTTTAAGGGATCTAATTCACGGCTTTGATGAGATCATCGGTCCACCTAGTCTCTAAAAAAATTTCCAACTGCCACAGTACTTTCTAAGGCACCTTAACCCATGCATAAGACAGACGAAAATGCATTTCAAATAGCAGTCAACAGAGTTCAAAACCAATGTAGCTATGGCTTCGTATGCATTAAAGGCTTAATTGGCGTTTTAATAATTAAATCATTTACCCTTCTTATATATTCTTTTTATATTATTTCTTCTTTCTTTTGGGTAGGCCCCCCCACAAGGTGGACTGATGACCTGGTGAAGGACGCAGGAGTCCGCTGGATGCGGGTGGCACAGGGCCGGTCATTGTGGCAATCTTTGGGGGAGGCCTATGTTCAGCTGTGGACGTCTTTCGGCTGACATGATGATGATGATGATGATCCTTCTTAGCTAATAATTTAAAAAGTTTTAGATTAAGCTAAGAAGTACCTAAAGCAATCTGTATTTTTTTATCATTGAAATAAACGTAAATATATATATTACAGAATGAACCCAAAGTCCAGAGCGCCAGAATTCAACATCGTGTTCAATTCACTCACGATCATCTACAACCAGGGCGTGCTCTGGTTCGGGATGCTATTCTCGCCTCTATTGGTAGTGGCTGTAGCGCTGAAGTTCCTGTGCCTCTTTTACGTGAAGAGGGAATGTGCTTTGAGAGCGTGCCAGCCGGCTAGAAAGGTACAAACAGCAACACTCTTAACTGACAATTCGTGAGCTTTCTTATCAAGGACCGGAATTTTCATAGCAGAGATTTAACTTATCATTTCAGATTGACCAAGCTTTTTCAAATTCAAATCTTTATTGCGTAATCATGTTGTTAAAGTCAATGGAACAGGTATAGTTTGGGAAATATTATTTGACCGACTGTTATCTTACTTACGACCTTTTGTTTTGCATCATTAACAATAGAAAAGTGCTAGACAGCTGATTGTCTAGTTAGTGTTAACGAAAAACAAAAGGTCGTAAGTAACGTAACAGACGGTCAAATAATATTTCCCGAACTATACAGAACATGAACCCTGCTAGGGCACAGCAATTTATCTTATGAATAAATAATTGTATCTAAAATCAGTCACATTTGACATAAGATAAAAATAATAATCACTTATTCAAAATCCACATAAGTACCAATAATAATAAAATAATTCATAAAAAATTAATTTCATTGCAATGTTAAAATTATTATCAAAATTATTTTGTAGTTTGTATTAGTATGTTTTTTGTAGATCTGGCGCGCTGCGCAGACACAAACCGTCTTGTATATGCTGGTGACGATGTCTCTGTTCTCCACGCTTTTCGGCATCGGGACCTTGTTTCTAGGGTAAGTAGTCGGGTACGGAAGTCACAACAAAACTTTAAAAATTTCTTCGGTTACCGCGAGGATTACACTTGAAATAAAACTATGAAACCAGGGGCCATCCGCAGACCACGAACCCCGTAAAGTGTTCGAAACGTCGGAATGAAGTTAAAATTAGTTAATATACGCGAGTTTATCCGTTTTCACAGTTTTATTTCAAAACTTAAAAAATTGACATGTGGGAACTCTTTAGCCAAGAAAAAGACGAATATCATTGAAAAACCTGTATCCAATTATTCATCATTTAAAAAAAAAAGTAAACATTTGCCAATATACTCAGATTAAAAAATTTATTGTCTATATCGAAATCTTAACCTTACAATTTTTGGGTGTATAGATACGTATATTTTATGAATGAGCTCTTTCATGTCCACTTTTAAAAAGATTTTGCTAAAGTCTTGCACCAAAAGTTCCGATCGCTAATTATATCATATTTTAAAGACAAACGGGTCTTAATCGCGTAAACTTACGTTCAATTATATCCTGACGTTTCGGGCATGACGTTACACCCGCGGTCGCAGGCAGGTCGTGGTCTGCCTAAAATATGAGTGATAATCGTGAAAGTTTAAATCACGAATTATATTACTAAAAGTGCACTAAACAATGTCGTACGAGACACGTGCAAAAACGAAATTCGTAACTCGTGTCGATTTAACTCCCTATCGGCCGTGTATTAAAACATCGCCACTCGTTTCAAATTTCATCTTTTTCTCACTTGTGTCGTAATGTGCTATTTTGTTACAGCACCAGTTCCCACTCTTGCGGGCCGTTCCAAAACTACGAAACTGTGTTCTCCGTATTCACCGAGGGAGTGTTGAAACTGTCCACTCGGCCCACGCTTCGCGCTATACTAGCTTTCTTAACGCGCCCGGGAGTCATCGGTTTCTTAGTTCTCACGTTGTGGTACGTATGAGTTTTAGTATAGGACCACGAAAAAGTCCACCGCTGTCCCGTACGCACATGGTTTTACTCAAAATTGTGGGTTTATCGAAGTCCTCTTTCGTGACTAATCTAGTAATTGGAGTTCGAGGCCAACGAAACTACGACAGATGCGTTATTGTCAAATCCGTCAAAGTCTCTTATGTCATTGTCAAATAAAGTTTTCAGGTTTCCACAACCTTTTTGTTATTTAATTTATTTATTTAAAATAATTCCTAATAAAAACATTATACATACAGTATACCTGTGTAATGTTTGTACGCGTTTTTGTTTAATATGGCTGTCACAACTAGGATTTTCTTAAAAACACGTAAATACCTAAAAACTTTTCTTTTCTCTTAACTTACATTGATATGACAAAATTTTCTTGTAAAGAACTCAAAATGATAAGAGCCAACGTTTCAAAGCCTATTTTAAAAAGAAGTTGAGGTACCAGTGAACACATACGACAGCGTGCCATATTTGTTAAGACAGTAAGTATGGTTAAATTACTAAGCAGTATAAGTACTATACTATTACTAAGCAGTTTTAACCCGTAATAAGGCAGGGGTGCGTTATTACGGGTTAAAACTATGGGAAAGAAACTTGGAAATGTAAAATGAAAGCATTTTTTGTATTTTATTTTTTATTTGTCTTCTTCATCACTTATCCTCCTGAGTCCTGAGTAAAAATCGAGTACACTCCCATAAAAGCCGAGAGTTCTTTATAACACCATCAGTGTTGAGTCCTGAACTCACTGTCGCTTATTTTAAGGTTTAAAATAAGTTTGTCACATTTTAGTTGGAACAAAGTTGGTTATATACTCTAAGAGGTATATTTTAAGCATTTCTTTTACAAATTATTTGGGCGTCAAAAAGGCCTCTCGGCTTTTATGGGAGTGTACTTGATTTTTACCCAGGACTTAGGAGGATAAGAGATGAAGAAGACAAATAAAAAATAAAATACAAAAAATGTTTTTATTTTACATTTCCAAATTTCTTTCCCATAATTTTAACCACTAACTCCTAATAAGGCACCCCTGCCTTATTACGAGTTAAAACTGCTTAGTAATAGTATAGTATAGTACTTATACTGCTTAGTAATTTAACCATACCTACCTTTTAATTTATGTGTAGTTAAATTGCTGTACCAAATGTTATTAACACCTGAGGTGATACCAGCGCAATACCAACTTTGTTACTAATAATTGCAGATAATTAAAGTATCTTATATTTACGTGAAAATAAGTAAATAATATTGTTTCTATAAATTAAAGAATTAAAATTACCAATAGATAACATATCTTAACGTCTGTTTTTAGAAAATAAGGATTTACTATTGTAAGAACATTTCATTGGTGTGGCAATATTTTCGTAGATTCTTTGGCCTCGAACTCCAGTTACTAGATTAGTGGAGTCGAAAATGACTCAAAAATATACTAAAAAATAGGAAGATAACTCAAATTATCGAAATATACACGCGTTTGTACGGGACAGCCCATGGAATGCTCCATTACTATACGAAAGGGTTTGCCGGCCGAAGACATATAGACGGCCGAGGGAAGCGAGGCCGTATAGGTCTGAGGGGGGCAACCCCATATTTCCGGCCGAGGTACAGTACCGGCCAATAATATATCACATTCAGATTTATTCAGTAGAACTTTTGTTTATATTTGCAAGTGGTTTCCACACTTTCCACCTTACGAATTTTACTAGTATAGGCATAGGCCTTTGTGCTAGCGACAGGGACCGGAACCGCTTAACAAAATGAGGGTTTTTAAGCAGGTTAAAAATACCCAGTTACTGAGAAACCATAACAATCTGCTTAAGCTTATCAATAGACTATTCCTAAAACGGCTTAACCGAATGTTAGAATTAATTTGAATTAACTCTAAACCCTAACAATGTGTTTAAGCACTAAGCGGTTACAAACTGAACGCAAAACAAACTGATCCTTATCGTCGTAGTCACTGCATTCGTTTTTATTTGTAATAGCCGAGGATGAGGTTTCGAGTTAATCAAGTTAACTTCAAACCCTATCCTATTGGGGTTTTAAGCTAGCAATCACCACAAACAATATTGGTCTAAAGGGCTCACGAATAAGGCTTATTTTAAATTAAAGTTTGTCGTAAAGAGCGTCGCCGCACGCGCCGAACGGCGGAGGCGGCGTTTGTCAAAGGAATCAAAAATATTGTAAAAATGGAACAAATTTGCACCCTACGGTCAAGTAATAGGTGTCATAACAGTCTGAGCTAAAATTCATTGCAATTGTATCGTTTCGAAAATTTGTTTGTTTACCTATGAAGTTCGTCACTTTTTTGCGAATCGTGGGATGTGAAGGGTGAAATTGAGTGTCTTCTGTCCATCCATAATAGTAAAAATAAAAAGTTATTTAGGTACTGTGTTGTTTAATACGTACCTACAATGCCACCAACTAAGAAAGATGCCGTTCATAGGTATTTCATCTATGATGAAGTATCCAAAATTAGTTCGTAATCCATAGAGCTATAAATACTACATATTTAAGTAAAATAAACTATAAGTATCAACATGTGTAGGTAATTTAATGAATCATAAAAAAAGAATACCATAAATACCAAAAAAAGAATTTACATGAATGAAGTAGTGTGACGTTTTCGGACTAAAGGTACCACTTTGTCGCTTATCAATAAGGCATTTTTTTTTATACCACGTCGGTGGCAAACAAGCATACGGCCCGCCTGATGGAAAGCAGTCACCGTAGCCTATGGGCGCCTGCAACCCCAGGTGTGTCACATGCGCGTTGCCGACCCAATAAAAACTTGTACACTCCTCTTTTGAAGAACCCCATACCTACTGTAGTCCAACGGGAAAACCTCGGCAGGGAGCTCATCCCACAGACGGACCGTCCGCGGGAGGAGTTCCTCTGAAACCGCACGGTGCGCGACCATTTAGGTTGCAAGGTGTGAGGATGAGCGCCCAGTCGGTGGCGAGCGGTGCGATGATGAAAAGTGGACGTTGGCATCATGTCGAACAGTTCTTCAGAGCACAGCCCATTGTACAGACGATAGAACACACATAAGGAGGCGAAGTCTCTCCTTAGACTTAAGGGTTCAATACCGCCTGTGAGTCTGGGATCGTCGACTATTCGGACAGCTCGTCTCTGAACCGAGTCAAAGGGTGCAAGCTGGTACACAGGTGCTCCTGCCCAAAGGTGACAGCAATACTCCATATGGGGTCTGACTTGCGACTTATATAACAGAAGTCTTTGCCCCGGAGTAAAGTATCCCCTCGCTTTATTGAGCACACCGAGCTTTTTGGATGCCAGCGTAGCTTTTCCCTCTAGGTGACATCGGAATTGTACGTCGTTGGAAATGTCGACTCCGAGGATCCCAATACTCCCTGACATGGTAAGAGCTGTGTCTTAGAACTTTGGAGCCACATCAAATGGGGTTTTTTTAGCGGTAAACGCGCAAACTTGTGTCTTTGTGGGGTTGAACCTGACTAGGTTATCCCGACCCCATAACGAGACTCTAGATAAAGTGTTCTCGATGTCAGACACAAGTTTTCCGCGACTTTCCAGTACCACAGAGCGAGGGATATTAGCACGGCCTGTGTAAAAAGTATCCCCAGTACTGTCATCCGCATAGCAATGGAGGTCGCCGATAGACAACATGTCATTGATATGCAGAAGGAACAGCGTTGGGGATAGCACAGAGCCTTGCGGGACGCCAGCGTTTATGTCCATGCTATCAGAGCAGCTACCATCTACTATGGCACGAATGCGTCTGCCGGACAAAAAGCTAGCTATCCATCTGCATAATCTCTCGGGCAGTCCATAAGATGGCAACTTCGACAAAAGGCCCCTATGCCAGACCCGATCGAACGCCTTCGCTATATCTATATCTAGGCTGACTGACAAAGCCTCGCCTTGACTCTCCATGGCTGAGGCCCAGCGGTGAGTGAGGTACACTAGAAGATCACCGGTAGAGCGACCGTGGCGAAAGCCGTACTGGCGGTCGCTTAAAAGATCGTGTTGTTCTAGGTAACCAAGGAGCTTAGCGTTAACTATACGCTCCATGACCTTAGAGAGAAGGGAGGTGATAGCGATAGGCCTATAATTCGATGGATCCGATCCGTCACCCTTTTTTGGAACAGGATGCACAAGGGCCGTCTTCCACGAAGATGGAACTTCCCGTTTGATCCTGGAAAGAGCGAAGAGATGCGTTAACACAGGACACAACTCAGGAGCACAATGTTTAAGCACCACTGCAGGTATGCCATCTGGCCCGCTCGACTTGTGAACGTTTAACGACAGCAACTCCCGCCGAACAGCTTTCTGGGAGATGTGAATTTCTGGCATGGAGTGTGCGCACCGCGGGATGGTAGGCGGTATAATGCTGCCGTCATCGCTCACAGTCGAGTTCGAGGCAAAAAGAGCACCTAGAAGATCGGCTTTCTCTTTTGCACTATGGACCAGATTACCGTCAGCATTTCGCGTGGTGGCAGGGACGACCGACAAAAGTTTCCCTCGGCAGCTTTGGCAAGTGACCAGAAGGACTTACTCCCGGAAGGGTGGCCTGCAAGTTTCTCGCCAAATCTGCCGACAAAATCAAATTTGCTCTGGCAACAGCTCTTTTGCAGGACCTCGAGACAGCATTCAGTCTGCGTTTTGCATCAGAGACGTTCGGATCCTTATCAGTTACGGCCTTGGTCCAAGCCCTGTAGGCAGCCTGGTTTTGAACCGTAGCTTCTTTACTGGGCCGGTTAAACCAAGGTCGTTTCTTTGCTCCTGTCGCGATTAGTGAGTTGGGAATAAAACGGTCCATTCCCAGCTGTATCGTCTCGGCAACATTAGTAGTTAGTAGGTCGCGGTGGTTCTCGCTGCGTGCAAGGCGAATTTGTCCGGATATGGCGGTGACCGGACGAGCCGAGAGGTGCATTTACTGCGATGGTATATCCGTCCGGACGCGAGGTCAACAGGAGGTCAAGCAACGAGCTCGTATGGTCCTCGATATCTGGTATTCTCGTGGGAGAACGTACCAGTTGTGAGAGCCCATAGGCCAGAGAAAATTTGTGAGCAGACCTTCCCGCAAAGTCGGTGGACCGGGAGCCCAGCCACTCAACGTGGTGGGCATTAAAGTCCCCCAAAATCACCAGCTCCGCGGAAGAGTACTGCTCAAGCACTCTGTCGGATGTCGATTGTATGTGCTCGAAGAGTCGGGTTGTCTCTATATTGCCACTGTGAGACCTGTAAAGGCACGCGTAGACTCTGGTGTGGCCGCCGTAGTCCACACGCACCCACAAAACTGACAGGTCCCTGTCTTCAAAGGCAAGAAGACGACGACAGCATACATCCTGCCGGGCGTACATACATACACCGGCGTGTCTCACAAACTTGTTCGAGTGTATAGCCGGGGTACAATAGGTACGATATATCCGCCGGGCAGGATATTTGCGTCTCCGTGAGAAAAAGTACGGTCGGCTGCGCAGTTTCCAGGTGGCAGTGGACTGCGTTTAGGTTAGAGTGGATACCCCTGATGTTGCAGTAGTCCACTTGTGTGGATGGAGATGCCGCTGATAGTCCAAACTTTCTGTGTTTTCGCGCCATTATAGTCCGTTATAGGCCATTATAGTAGTGCTGTGTACTTAATTCTAAGAAGGGTTCGGAGTGCCGACGACTCAAGGGACAAACAAACGGAACAAATCTGGCAGGGGACAGCGCAGGTAGTGCGGTCTGCAGGCACGGCGTACGGAAGGGCCCCCGGTCCCCCCCTGAGGCAGCGGCCGGGTCCCGACTACTACTCCAGGGATTTTGCGCAGGTTGGCGGTTCAGCCTCCCAGGGCGGAGATTACGTGGTCCCAGGGTTCGGGAACCCTACTGACCTAGAGTAGGCCAGTGGTCAGCCGTTTCACCGGGTCTCCCTGATAGCCGCACCTGCATGCCGCGCCAACACAGGCCGAAGCCAGTATTGTCAGTTCCGTAGGTCCCCCCGTCGGCAGCACTCCGCACCCTCGTTGAGCCTGGCTACCTTACTCACCAGCAGGAACACAACACTATGTGTAGGGGATAGTGTTATTTGGCTGCGGTTTTTTGTAAGGCGGAGGTATTTCCCCAGTTGGGCTCTGCTCTAGATATGAGCGAGATGGCATCCGCTGTGCTGTGCCCTACCACACAAAGCGGGATGTCATTCGCTATGCCCTACCTCTCCGAAAAAGTCTCCGATTCAGTCATAAGTACCTAATCACTTGGAAATCAACGTTATTGATAAGCGACAAAGTGGTACTATTTGTCTGAAAACTTCACAAATAATCTTTTCGTATTAAAATACGGAATATTCAGTGCGCGAGATCGATTTGCTAAAAATAGGCTTAAGTAATTAAAAAATAAGTTTTCTGTCAAAAATCACATTATTGGCGCAAGCTTTTATCGTCGACTATACCTATTTTTTATTCCAAGGTCAACTTATACTCATCAAGGCCTCTCTGTGAAGTCCTTACCTACTTATGTCAAAATCTGGTTTCCATCATCAGATCAGGTCGACGGCACCATAACATTCTATTGTAGCTTATTTGAAATTTTTAAATAACGGGAAGTTAGTCAAAATCAGTCAGTCATTTAATAGGTAAGTACCTACAGTTGTTTTGAATCACCTACTTATCATCGACAGGAATAACCCAAGCAACCATCAACGGTCGCCGTTCAGTCGCCGTTACGTAACATGTCTACACGCAAAAAGTCTACACAAATGTATTTAAGTCGCCATTCGGTCGGCGTGTACACACAGCAACCGAAATGCTACCAGAATGGGGAATGTGTCGACACAGAGATATTTAGTCGCATGGTGTAGTCGCTGTGTGGTAACAATGTTTCCAGTTTGCGACTACTTTTTCAAAAGTCATTCGTTCATTTCATGCATTTTGGTAGTCTGACATTTAAAAATAAATCGTAAGTGATTAGTGATGCGGACGCCATTTTTAAAAGAATTTTGATAAAGACCTAAGTATTTATTTCTTTTTATGTTATATATGTATGTGCTTAGATTATTATGGGAATTTAAACTGCTCGAGTAATTTGTGTAACTGAACCGAAATTTATCAACGCGCCACCACATTAGCGTAATAAGCCAGAAATGTAAAATTTTAAGACTGAGTGTAGGTGTACATAATTGCATTATTTGATATATTTTTAAAGTTTCGAAACTTTCTAAGGCAGTGTCGTTTGTATTAGTAGCAACAATAACTCGTAATAGTCTAGTAAACTTGATTATTGTGATTTATAAGTCTTTTAAGATTGCTTAAATTCCAGTCGCAAAGTAGTCGCCAAGTTACCACTATGTGTGCACATGTGTGCACTTGTTACCGAAATTAGTAACAAAGTTACTGAATTTACAAAATGCCCCCTTCTACTTATTTGCTTCCAGATATTCTCAAACTGTCGAAATGTAGACGTGGGCGGTCGTACTCACGTACGAAGGAAATAAAAAGATGATATCCCTGGTGCCGGATTGTTGGGTAAAGTGGGTAAATGACGGCGTTGTGACGTATTTGATATTTTAATGCCCATTGACGAATTTCATCTCTAATACTAATGGAGTGAATTTGACTGTTAGACGAATCAGATAATCCATCCTCATCGGTCAGCGGATAGTCGTTGCAATGTTCATCTCCTGCCGAGGAGCTTGCAGTCGGTGCCGTTGGTGGCATAGTATTTTTATATTACTATTAGAAGGGCCAGCAACATTGGAGCAAGGTATTGAATCACATGGCACTTCTGAGGCATTTCCTGGGTTAGATGATGCTGTAGACAACATGGTTGTGTACAGCATCGTTTTGGTGTGTTCGATTAAGTAGCATGTACTTACCTAATTGTTTACCTAATTTTTGACCTTAATTAAAAAAGTATGTTTTATTTATTATAAACTTCAAACTTTATTGCAGATCAAATAAACAGATACTTGCAATGAACAGATGCGCACCAAGCGCATATATGAAATTAAACATGCTTTAGGTACTTTGTCTTGGTTCTTAAGGTACTTAGTCTTAAAATAATATTGTAATACCTACTTATATTACTTTATAATAAGAAGGTAAGGTAATAATAATACTTGTGGTTGCGTCCTGAGCATTTCGAATGTGTTCTACTTTCCTATAAAAGGTAGGCGAATGTTTGTATCGCCGCTTTTTACTACTTGGCTCATCCATTATTCACTTTTAAACACAGCAGGCACTTTAAACGTAAACGTAAATACCGACACAGTTTGGCAAGCTTTGGCTTTCAAGAAGCTTTACTGTTTAATTGTCATTACAATGTTCGGTAACAGTTCCGTAACTTTACGACACATTGTGTGCACTTGTTACCACACAGTTACCACAAGTTACTACTTTTTGTTTCCACACAACCGCGACTATAATGTGTGCACTTTATGTAGACACTTGCACGCTTAGCACATGATTGGTGCGACAGTATGTCGCCGCGAGATAGATCTCCCGTCCTTCACTAGCTATATTAACAAAAGAGGGACGGATAGACTATCTCGCGGCGAGATACTGTCGCGCCAATCATGTGCTAAGCATACAGGTTACTGAATTATTTCGGTCGCATTTGTGTGCGAATTGTGTGCACTTTGTGTAGACACTTGGTTACTGAAATATTTTAGTCGCATTGTTTGCGAACTGTGTGTACTTTGTGTCGACACTTAGTTCTTGATTTTATTTTGGTCGTATTGTGTGCGAACGGTTACTACATGTTACCACACTGAGATAGATCCTGCGACCGAAATGGTTGCTTGGGAAAGCGTAACGCATGTAGGTATATTATGTATGTAGGTACTTACCATGATTATCTTGTTGTAATTGTTGAAGAAACAGGGCAAATCCGACGAACTGTACACACTGTAGTGTACGTAACGTAACATCAAACTAAACTATCGTCTCGGTCTAGCATTCAAAACTCGAGTCTCGTCGCCCACGCCCGTCACAGGAGGGGATAAAAACTCTCAAGTTTAAGGTTAATTTAAGCCTATTAAAACCGCTTCCATAAGGGTTTTGAAAGGCTTTTTTTCAATAGGTAACTGTTTAAAAAACCCTATCAAAACCCTATCCTCAAACCCTAGGGTTTTATGGGCTTAATTCAGTTGATAGGCTTACCCCGTAAACAAGTTAAGCCGATCAGTGCTTAATCCAAACATAGGATTAATTTTCGATCTGCTTAAGCCTAAAAACGGCTTAACTTAAAGAACGGGTTTTCCGGTCCCTGGCTAGCGATGAAAAAACTTGGCATCATATAGTCGTTTTTTCATGAAGATTTTTTGTGTACAGCATGGATTTGGTAGTAAAATTATTTTTTTATACTACAGCTTTTTAGCTATATGCTGTGTCTCGCATTGTTATTCACAATACTTAATTGCAATATTTATCATTAATTTCTGCAAAAGTACCAAAATAATATGCTATCTACATGCGAACATGTCCCGCTTACTCTATACACGCTCATACAAAAAGTCACGAATGTGATATATTATTGGCCGGTACTGTATGTATTGTGCTTTTCTCAAACATGCAATGAAATAAACAACAAAAACATCTAAGTTTTATTTTTTTATATGCATAGTAGCAGAATGTCATGGTGCCTGTGCCACAAATTTGGAATGGAATTAAAAAAGAGCACTTTGCCGGCCTAGGCCTTTATGATTTGTATTAAATTCCGTTAACGACCTCTTGTCCTAGTCGCACCTGAAACGTCATACTTCGCAGCCTATTGTAAGGAACATAACAACAATATTTAATTGTATATTTGAGAAAAGTAAACTACCGAGAACTTGGCATATGGCATGCATATGGCACGTTTATCCTTAGTTGTATTATCTAGAAAACAACTTTCCAACCTAAAAGTACACGTTTTCACTTATGAATGGTTATTACCTTATTAGTATGAATGATTTAAAACGGGGTAACTATTTACCACGTAAATTTGATTTATCGTAACGTATATTATCATAATATGACTCCGTGAAAATCGCACTTGCAGCAGTGCCTAAATAGGGGGTGTCCGATAACACTTACTTAAATGTAAATAGCCCGTTTTAAATCATACTAAAAATGACCATGTTAGCTCAAAAGGCTATTATCTTGATTAAAACTAGCTTTTGTCTAAAATATGGACTCCAATATCTTCGTAAATGTATACATAGCAGTTTTAAAGCAAAAAAAGTGTACCTATTTGAGTTGTTTACTAAATATTACATAGTGGCAAACTTTGCGAAAACCAATCAACCAACCGTGACACAACCAATTTTTCACACCACCTATTCGAATACGGGTCTTTTCTTCCCTGCTAGGAGGGATCAAAGTGGCACTTTTCTGTTCAAAGACTTTCTATTGCCAGCCTAAAAAATTACAATGAAATATGAAAATAAACAGTACGTTCATAATTGATAAAAATTTCACAGAAACGATTATTTGCATAAATATTAAATTTGTGATATATTATATCTTTTATTTTTCTCATAGGCGGTGTGAAAAGCAGTATGTGTCACACGGTATCAAAATTATTTCGTCATGGGCGTTAACGATTGAATCCTTCATTACGCTCAGGATTCCATTTTAGAATCCCTCCCTACGGTCGGGATTCAATTGTGGAATCCGTCGCTCCATTCAGGATTCAATACGCGCCCACGCCGGAAATATACCATTTTGATCCCTTGTGACACAGTCTACTATTCTTGCAGTGTTCTGGTGTACTACATGCGAGCTAAAGCCAACGCGCAGCACTCGATGGTGGAGATTCTCCGACATATGCTGGTGCTGCAGGCTAAAGACAAGGATTTCCTGCTCAGTGCCATCGCGAAGGTCTCCAAAGGAGGTATAGCTTACTGATTTAAACTTTCACTGTTTTCGCACCATCACCAATGCTCGGTGGGGGTGAGCTGTTTTCATACTAAATGACATGAATCACGTGACGCTCACCCCCGCCGAACATTGATCATCAGATTACATGTATCATCAATAGATACATTCAGTAAAATTTCATAATTAGATGTCATGCCAAAGAAAACAAATGAAATTCGGCACAATTAACTTCACATCAAGGTCCAAGAAAGGTTCAGCCGTGTGGTGACGGTAGTAAGAATACATTTGTCACCACCCCAACTCCTACGGCGGGTGTCGTAAGAGTCGACTAAGGGATTGAAGTGTCACTGACCATTATTTGATAAAAGATTGATGATGGGCAGCAGCGTCATTATAGAGGACACGTTACTGCGATCGCCAATCCGCTTGCCCAGCGTGGCGGTTATGGGCATTTACCGCCTAATGCGTCTATACGCATGGTTAATAAGAGAGGCCTACGTCCAGTAGTGGACTATCATAGGCTGATGATGATGAAGGTCCAAAGTTTGGTTTAACCCTTTATAGGGCACGGGTTTCAAAAACGACCATCCTGTAGCACTATCTTTTTGTATTTTTTTCTTGTACAAAATTTTTCGTACTATACAGAGTGTTTTTTTTAAGTGGGACAGTATGGGGAAATCGAAAACTATAGAAGATACAAGGAAGCTCTCTTAGGAGACATTAGCTATTTTTTTGAGATAATTTTGGCATTTTCAAAATTTTGGTCAAGTGCGAGTCGTACCTAAAAAATTATAAAATTGATTAAAAAATTTTTTGACGCGTATCGACGTGATTTCATGCGTAGACAAATTTATTGTATTGGATAAAAAAAATCTGAACAGCAGAAGTTAGTCAAATTTAAGAAAACCATTTCTCATATTACATCCACTGTGAACTTGTGAAGTGTCTACCTACTACTGCAAGGTCAATATTTAAAAAAGTATTACCTACACTTTTCGAACACGACATTTGAATTTGGAACGTTTTATTTAAGTTCAAAAGGATTTTAATAAGTCATGTCGCGAGCTCATAAAGAAAAAAATAATGAAAATATCCAACAAATATCAAAATACGAATAGATAGGTACTCAATGGTCATTCCAAATTTAAAGTTTTTTTTCTATGAGTTCGCGACATGTAACTTATTAAAATCCTTTTGAACTTAAATAAAACGTTCCAAATTCAAATGTCGTGTTCGAAAAGTGTAGCTAATACTTTTTTAAATATTGACCTTGCAGAAGTAGGTAGACACTTCACAGTGGATGTAATATGAGAAATGGTTTTCTTAAATTTGACTAACTTCTGCTGTTCAGATTTTTTTTATCCAATACAATAAAATGAACTACGCACGAAATCACGTCGATCCGCGTCAAAAAATTTTTTTATCAATTTTATTAATTTTTAGGTGCAACTCGCACTTGACCCAAATTTTGAAAAAGCCAAAATTATTATCTCAAAAAAATAGCTAATGTCTCCTAAGACAGCTTCCTTGTATCTTCCATAGTTTTCGATTTCCCCATACTGTCCCACTTAAAAAAAACACTCTGTATAATGGCGTTAAGGCTTGACCCACGATTTTTTCGAGTCTCGCCCATTAAAAGGGTTAAAGAAAATTGTATGGTCTTATGACACCAGGGTCACCAAGATGCCAATCGCTAACGCTGAATCGGGAACGAAAAGCAACTGTCTTGGTCGCGCTAATAAAAAAGTTTGACACAGAGAGAAAACTACGATTCACTACAGAGCGTTAGCGATTGGCAACATGGCTACGAACTCTGTTACTTTTGTAATGACAAGATTGATTTTTCCGACTGTATGTACTGTAGAGGTTGTATAACAATCCTCTACATTACTGGTTACTTTCGGGTAAATTCTATATTTAAATGTATGACATTATAATCAACATAATAAATAAAATATAATTTTGGTTCAGTCACCCTTGAGGCTCCGGCCTCCGGGTCATGCTCGCGCTCCGCGTAAATATAAAATAAATGATGATTCTTCAAAAGTCTACCCCTGTGTTTCTTCTTACACCTTCACCTCCCACAGTACCCTGTAAAATTGTAATTTGCTTTTTTTTTTCAGAATGGATGTACAGCCCAAAGCCCGAAGACCCAAACAGCCACACCTGGAAATACCTCAACGAGGTCCGCAAGCCCTCCAACGCGGACTTCCACCTGGACGCGTCGCGGCTCTCGCGTGCAGGCAAGAGTCGCCCTAGTTCCTACGCGCCGGAGAGGTCAAAGTCCCATGACGACGGGGACACGGACAGCTCCTTCAGCTGGCAGGGCTCCAGTAGTTGCTTGAATAAGGACGAGAAGAAGTGGATTTAGGTACTTGTAGCGAGTCAAAGATGTGGAAAAGGGAGTGCTTTCAAGCAAAATGATCACTTTTTGGGGTTATTGAAGGACGAAATCGACTTCTTTATGACCAGAGATCGGATGGATTTGCGACATTCTTAGTGACTTACGTCATTTTGATGACATTTAGTATGATATGTCGCACAAAAATCCGATCTGTGTTTTTGACAAAGGAACTTACACAAAAATCTTTTGTTTGCCAACATATTAATTGACTAGTAATTCGCTTTATGCGCAAATGACCGTTCGTGTATCCTATTACAACAAGAGACACAAATAGTAATTTGCTAGTTTCGGTGTTAATACTTATCGAGCAAGAGTCTAATAGATATCCTTTATTGATAAAGAACAACAGATTGTAATTCTCTCATCTTTCGATCGCTTAGTTCGTGTCATAGTAATTTGTTCTCTAAAAGCATATTTTGCCTTTCATCCAAGGATCACTCTCGACTCTATTACTCCTACATTAAGGTTAAAAACTGCCACCAATCCCTTATCTCACTTTACTCAAAGGACTTCCACCTGGACGCGTCGCGGCTCTCGCGTGCAGGCAAGAGTCGCCCTAGTTCCTACGCGCCGGAGAGGTCAAAGTCCCATGACGACGGGGACACGGACAGCTCCTTCAGCTGGCAGGGCTCTAGTAGTTGCTTGAATAACGACGAGAAGAAGTGGATTTAGGTACTTGCAGCGAGTCGAAGATATCAAAAGGTAGTGCTTTCAAGCAAAATGGTAAATTTTTGGGGTAGTCGCTGAGGATGACTTAAATTTTTCTTTGGCAAAAGCACTTATATATGTATGTATAATGACATGATAAAATGTATAAGGACGAGAAGAAGTGGATTAAGGTACTTGCAGTGAGTCAAAGATATCAAAAGGTAGAGCTTTCAAGCAAAATGATCACTTTTTGGGGTTATTGAAGGACGAAATCGAATTCTTTATGATTATGACAAAAGAACTTACACAAAAATGTTTTGCTTGCCAACATATTAATTGACTAGTAGTTCGCTTTATGCGCAAATGACCGTTCGTGTATCTTACAATAAGAGACACAAATAGTAATTTGCTAGTTTTGGTGTTAATACTTATCGAGCAAGAGTCTAGGTAATAGATATCCTTTATTGATACAGAACAACAGATTGTAACTCTCTCATTTTTCGATCGGTTCTAGTAGTTGCTTGAATAATGACGGGAAGAAGTGGATTTAGGTACTTGCAGCGAGTCAAAGATGTGGAAAAGGTAGTGCTTTCAAGCAAAATGGTAAATTTTTGGGTTACTCGCTGAGGTTGACTTCGACTTCTTTATGACAAAAGCTTACGTATGTAAGTGCATGACTACTTTGCTCGCAGATGACACCATCGCCAACTTAACTGACCGTTAGTGCGCTTTATGCGTGATATAATAGGAGCTACAAATGGTAATGTATCTGTATTTGCTTTAACCCTCAATCAGACATTGGGAAATACATTTCCTTAAACATGCAGTGAAATATTGTCTTTACGTTCCTTAAAATAGACTCAAAAGTATCGCTTTTAGGGCGCAGTAACTCACTGGGATGGAAATGGAATTTCATATCATTTTTCCGGCCTAGGCCAGCAAAGTAACTTTTTTTAAAATCCCGCAGGGCTATAGTAGTTGCTTGAATAACGACGAGAAGAAGTGGATTTAGGTATTTTGCAGCGAGATATTACAGAGAAAAAGGTAGTGCTTTCAAGCAAAACTATCTGCTAACTTTTTGGGGTAGGTAACCGCTGAGGATAACTTCGCTTTATTAAGTTATGAAAAAAATGCTAGTGACGTGACAAAATTAACGTTAATTTTAAAGGAAATACAAGTGGAACATTTATATGAAAACCAAATTACATTTAATAATTACAATAATTAGCGTTAGTATTGTTTTTTTAACCTTTGTTTAATTTTAGCTACCGGCCCTAGTTAAAAAACACAATCACACACACAACTGATTAGGTTAGTATTTCGAAATCTTTCTTAACTCGTACCGGGTACTGTAATGTGTTTAAATTTTCATTGCGAAATTTGTCATGGAGAGATGGCAATAACTGAACAAAATTTGATAATAGCTGTTTATGATCTGTGGCATTATCCATACCATGTATTTTAATTTTAAATTAACTAGTTTTTTGCTCTGTGCGCGAGGCCCAAGGGCCTCGCGGGCCTCTCTTTTTGTCGACTGGATGAGTGGAGGACTCGAGATTTATTTTTTATTTTCTTTAATTTTTTTATTATTGTTTTTGTATTATTTTTTAATTATGTTGCAGTTTTGGGCTTTGAGCTGGACTCCTGCAGCTCGGCCTTCGGCCTCGCGAGCTGTCACGCCTCTGAGGGACGCTTCGGGCCTTCGGCCCTACGCGGAGCTCGGCCTTCGGCCTTCGCAAATTGTCGAAACGAATCGTCGGGCCTGCGGCCCTCCGATTCGTTTTCAGTTACACTCTTTCATTGAGTAGCATGGATGCGTTGGACTCCTGCAGCTCGGCCTTCGGCCTCGCGAGCTGTCACGCCTCTGTGGGACGCTTCGGGCCTTCGGCCCTACGCGGAGCTCGGCCTTCGGCCTTCGCAAATTGTCGAAACGAATCGTCGGGCCTGCGGCCCTCCGATTCGTTTTCAGTTACACTCTTTCATTGAGTAGCATGGATGCGTTGGACTCCTGCAGCTCGGCCTTCGGCCTCGCGAGCTGTCACGCCTCTGTGGGACGCTTCGGGCCTTCGGCCCTACGCGGAGCTCGGCCTTCGGCCTTCGCAAATTGTCGAAACGAATCGTCGGGCCTGCGGCCCTCCGATTCGTTTTCAGTTACACTCTTTCATTGAGTAGCATGGATGCGTTGGACTCCTGCAGCTCGGCCTTCGGCCTCGCGAGCTGTCACGCCTCTGTGGGACGCTTCGGGCCTTCGGCCCTACGCGGAGCTCGGCCTTCGGCCTTCGCAAATTGTCGAAACGAATCGTCGGGCCTGCGGCCCTCCGATTCGTTTTCAGTTACACTCTTTCATTGAGTAACATGGATGCGTTGGACTCCTGCAGCTCGGCCTTCGGCCTCGCCAGCTGGCGCGCCTGTGTTGGACGCTTCGGGCCTTCGGCCCTACGCGGAGCTCGGCCTTCGGCCTTCGCTGCTACGAAGCTTCGCCTTCGGGCCTTCGGCCCTCAGGCTCAGCTTACATAGTTACTCAGAGTTTGTTATACGTAGAAAAGCTTTATTTTCTCGCAGCTCGGCCTCCGGCCTCGCAGGCTACCGCGCCTCTATGGGACGCTCCGGGCCTTCGGCCCTACGCGGAGCTCGGCCTGCGGCCTTCGCTGGGGTTCGAAGCGAACCGTCGGGCCTGCGGCCCTCCGGTTCGCTTATTAAGACAGTTAGGAAGGGCAGTTTCACCGCGTGGGCTCGGCCGTCGGGCCTTCGGCCCTCGGGCTCGCGCGGAGAGCACCTCGATCGTGACGCTCCGGGCCTTCGGCCCTACGCGGAGCTCGGCCTTCGGCCTTCGCGGGCTTGATGCCTCGCCATCGGGCCTTCGGCCCTCAGGCTCGGCTTATTAAGATACTGGGGTTGTTGAACGCTTGGTAGCTCGATTTGCTCGGAGCTCGGCCTTCGGCCTCGCTTTAAATTACTTGGAGGTGACGAGCTTGGGCCCTCGGCGTGAAGCTCCGGGCCTTCGGCCTCCCACCCTGAAGCTCGCCCTTCGGGCTCGCTTAACATAGATTTATATTGGTTCTGGTAATGTTCCGGCCCTCCTGCAGCGAGGCCTTCGGCCTCGCCCAAAACTACTGGGGTTCGGGACCCCCATGGGCCCCGGGATTGAAGCTCCGGGCCTTCGGCCCTCCGCGGGGTCGGCCTTCGGCCTCCCGGCCTGAAGCTCGCCCTTCGGGCTCGCTTAACTTACTTGGGATTTTGACTTTTTGTTCGGGGTCGCCGCCATCTTGGATTTTTTTCAAATTTTTTTTTCAGATTATTATTCCTGGGCCCAAAAATAATGCCCGCATGCCAAATTTCAGCGCGATCGGACCATTATTTCGAAAAATCCATACAAAATTTTTTTTGTGCAAAAAATCTGAAAAAAATTTTTTCGGAATCTGGAGAGCCCAAAAGTCACGCACAGCGATTTCCAGCTCGATCAAATGAAAAAAAAATTTTCGAAAAAAAAAACAAATTTTTTTGGAAAAATTTTTTACCCACCTGACAGCTCTCGGGGTCCTCTATGACATTTGGTCGAGCACCCCTCACCTATCTCCCCCCGTTTAAGAGTTCCCATACAAACTTTGACGGGCCCTACGGCGGCCATCTTGGATCCGAGAATCACAAAAACACTTTTTCTTTAATCGAGGACCATCAGAGATTCTCCCACAAAAAAATCCGGCTCGAAGGACCATTTTGAAATTTGAGTGCAAAATTTTTTTTTTTTTTTTGGAAAAATTTTTGCGTCTTTAAAAACTGTCAGCAGTTCCCTATGACATTTGGTCAAGCACCCCCCCCCTAGGTCTCACCGTTTAGCCAGGCCGTCAAACATTTTTCGACCAGGGAGCAAATCCTGAAATGTCAGATTTTTCCCGGGGTCACCAGAGCGCCCTCTATACGGCGGTATATAACACTATACCCCACCACACCTCCTTCCCGGAGATTAACTATACACATGAAATCAGTCGGGATGCAGCTATATATATTATTAAAATCATAAATAATATATTTAAAATTCACTGTTCCTATATTCTACTACATAAAATGCAACATGTATTAATATAAGACTGTTATTTCTTTATTTATGTTATAAATAAGTATACTTCATATTTATATAAGTTGCGAACAATGTAAACAAACAGTTGCTTTGAAATTTTATTGTTTTCATGGTTTTGATAATTTATTATAGCCAACCCGCGGAACCTTCGGCCCTACCGCGAAAAACGAAATTAGTAAATTTCGAGGATTTGTCTCTCTCACTCTAATGACGCCTGCGTTTGAGTGACAGAGAAAAATCCTCGAAATTTACGAATTTCGATTTTCGTGATAGTAGGCCTTGATCCCTATGTCAGTTCCATACATTATCTGCCAACAATGTCGCGTCAAGACGTACTTGTCAAGACAAGTAATGTATTGAACTGACAGCTGTCATAGGGATCAAGGTTCCCCCGGCCGGCTATAGTAAAAGTTGACTAAAAGATACATAGATTTAGCAGTACTCAATGACGTATATTCAAGTTAAACACATTTTGAATACATTGTCTGTTTACATTGGTCGCAACTTCAATAAAAATTAAGTATAGTTTGTTATGATTATGAGTTACTATAAAACTTGTATTGTATTAAAACTTGTCAAGATCTCATAATAGAAATATATGAAATTAAATGCTGCAATACAATATACATATTATACTTACTCATGTGGAGCATAATAAATACTGGAGGCTTTTTACACTATTTTTAAACATCAATATAATAGGTTGTTAGATTTAAGTTGGTTGTGAAAAGAAAACAATTGCATAATCCAATTTACAACTTATACCCATTTTTTGTTCTGTATATTTGTGTATCGTATTGAAATGTATTAATGTTGGTGCTATTGAAATATACATTTACTTATTTATACTCAAAACATTGTTTCATTCAAAAACTATATAAATACTAAACTTCCCCATAGGATATTTCGTTAATTTCGTTCGTCGTCATCAGTTCTTTGTAATAATGCAGTGAACTTGCGTTGGAATTCATAAAAAATCCAGTAAACCATTATTGTAAAACTTAATAAATTCATTATAATCATTATTTATGAAGTTTCTATTAATATTAATAAATATTTTTTACGTTCTTGGGAATCTAAGATCTAAAACTACTATTCCCTTTAATACTCTGTCCTGTTTATGTAGCAACATAGGTGATAACTCGATAAAACTAGGTATTCATTCACCATGTGTATCCAATATAACAAATAACGGCCCTTTAGCTGGCGCGGACGCCCGTTGCGTGTGCGTGCATGCTCGCGGGTCTCGCAGGTCTCGCTCAATATTAAAATCCGTCGTACGCGCCCGCACCAGATAGCCCTGTCCATACAATTTCTTGTTAGACGAGTGCTCGTTCCGGGTAATCAGCGTCAGCCTAAGACGAAGCACTGTATCAACGGCGAAAGACATGGTCCCTTTCAAAGTCGATACTGTGAATCCTATTTTTAAAAGATCAGGCTATGATGGCAGCTTATCACATGGCTTTTGTTCTTGTTTGCCACCTCTTCCATAAAAAAATAACCACAGACTACTTTTTTCCATAGTATCTCCTTTTCGCGTTGCTGCTGGTTGATAATTGATAAAACCTCATTATCTTTTCCATAGCGACATGGTTTCTATGGAAACGCGTCAAACTGACACGCTTACAAGTTGTTGTTATTTATTTTGTGGACACTTATCACCGAAAATAAATAGGAAATGCTGTTTTAACTACTGGATTTTATAAAATAGGTAAGTAAATCAAAATTTATAGACATCATATTTCATTATCTTCGTCCGAAAACTTGTACGAAAAGTAAGTGCTCAGGTAATAATTTATGATCTTATCTTTAGTGTTTTATCTATTCATTACTTTCATTCGATGCCGTTCATCGGCCTATCTCAGTTCACTGCTGGACGTAGGCTTCTATTAACAATTCGTATGCGTATGCACGGAGGTATCCACTGAAAATGCCTGTAATCGCCGCGGGGCAAGCGGAGTCGCGATCGCAGTGTCCACTATGATGATGCTGTCGCCCATTATCAATTTTCTGTAAACGATTGGTCAGTGCCAATAATATTACTTAAATATTTGGTTAATCTAAATAAAAATTGACCTAGTCCTAACAGCTTCCTAATAAAATAAGTAAGTAACCTTATCTTTAGATACTGTAAGGTAGGTGTCACTCTAATGACACTTGGTTGGTGATTTTTTGTTCCGACAATTAACTCGGCAGGACGTTTTAGAGTTTCGTAGTAAAGTAGGAACCCGTATGGTTTCGCCATGTCCGTCTGTCCGTATGTTCGTCGTCTGACTGCAGCATAGCTCAGTGGCCTTTAGTACCTACTACACATTTGCAAATTGGTACAGGGATACATATTAATGAAGCCGACAAAGTGATAGAATAAAATGTACCTAGATTTTTTTTAATTTAATGTACCAGTATGGGCAGTAGTAAAGTGGGGATATTTTTTTTTATTTTGCAGTAATCCTATAAGTATAGTATGAAATATCGTAGAATAGATCGTTAAAAAGAATAAGGGTCCCAAAAGAAAGTTTTTCCTTATGTCAATATTTTCGGAGATAACTGATCAAGAATAATAATACCCCCCTCCAACTTTAACTTTTGATCCGTGGGTTTAAAAAATATGAAAAAAATCATGACAGTGGGATTATCTAATACTTTAAAATAAAACTAAATATTTCGAACATAATCGGCCCAGCCGTTTTTGAACTACTACGGACCCCTACACTGAGCATGATCCAACATGCTCTCTGCCGTTTTTTTTTTCAAATCTTGTAACTAACATAAGCTAAACCTATCAGTGCAATGGCAAGCGGCGACCGCAAACGGAAGTCGAAGCCCATAGACGCCGAGCCATGCCCGCCGCGCTTCGTGACACCGGCGCGGGCGCAGCCGGGGCTGCCGTGGATGCCCCGCGCCGGCCGCCACTCCGAGCTCGATAAGGACAGTGTGCTGCTTAGGGCTGCTAAGAACTACTACCCTGAAGGTACCGTAATAGTATTTTATGTGACTGGTTCATAATGAGAGGCATTATGAATGGCCTAATTATGAACAGTTGCATACATAACTTTATCTAAATGCTTATATTAAAAAAAAAATACAATATGTTTATTTTTGTGGATAATATTTCACAACGAACTCGATAATATTTAACTTTCAAGTCAAAAGTCCAAAAAAGTTGGATGTTTGAAATAATTCAAACAAAACAAATGACTGACATTAGTTTTCTTAATTCACATTCATGTAATTCATAGACAAGGTTAGGTCTTGAGTCGATATCGATTCTCAAATCGATTCTTAATATTCGAGATTTAGAAGAATGTATGGAATATGAATTTTAATGTGAATGAAATTACAAATCGATTAATTCGATAATCGAAATTAAAGTGTGATTTTTCTTTTTAACAGAATGTTAGAAATTTAATGTGATTAAGATATCGGTTGCCGATATCATAAAGTAAAAATTATGATACACCCACAGATACAGATTTCTTAAAGTAGGCTATTTGCTTACCGCCACTAAACATATTGTAGACAACTTATGATATGGATGTAGATAAAACTAATTAGCATTACGTATGCTTAGGAGCAGATCTGCTCCGTCACATTTGACGCTTCCTCTTACGAAAGGTTAAGTGTAATCCAAAAGCTCCATGGTCCAAAACTAAGGGCCTGGTTCACCATCCTCGGTTTACGTTTGATTCTTAATTGTGAACTTGTGGACCCTAGTTGTAGTACTGGGAGGCTTCCACGATCTACGCTGAAAAATAAACTGAAAAATACGGAAGAAAACGAAAATTTCAAAGCGTCTTGAAAAAAAAAAAGATTTGATTATTTTGAGAATTTTCAACCCTATGTATAACAATATAGGAAATTAGGTTTAGCCACTCACTCAAAGCAAGTGAGTAGTTAGGTAACATTAACTTTCTGTAGATGGTTGTGACAACTCACAAAACTATGTGACACTTGACAACTACCCAAAGCGTATAATAACAATTTTGTTATGTACAGGCGAAAGTAAAGGCCACTGCAGCGAATTCCCGCCCTTGATGCAGAGAAAGTCCTGGACCCGAGGAGTGCCGTATCGCGACTGCTACGATCACGTCAAGCCTGCGGACTCTACTGGTATTCGCGTGTTTCTTTTATCATTGATTTATATGACTCATAAAGAAGCAAAGATATCGGAACCCCTACCGCGAATCACATTCGACTTGCTGCCTCTCTCTCGCACTTGTAAATTCGAACGTAAGTGAGACAGGGAGGCAACACGTCGCGATCGTTTCCTTAACGGGCCCTCCACCTACAAACATCATGTTTGCTTAATTGAAGTAGGATAATTTCGAAACATAAAATTGCTTTTAAATAAATAAATCTTTGTGGAACTCTCTGGGGGAGGCCTATGTCCAGCAGTGGACGTCAATTGGCTAATGATGATGAAATGGAGATAGGAGTATAACAACTGTAACTAGAAACGAATCTCTAACGGTCAGAACATTCCAGGGAACTGCTATACACCGGCTACGAAGACCATGCGGGTTGTAAACATGCCTCCAAAGAGGCGGGTGCCGCCAGTTCTCTACGGGCCTCTCGGACCCAACAATGAAGTCCAGTTTCCGCCGCTCAAGCCGTACGCTGAACGGATGAAGGAGAAGGAGGAAGAACTGCGAAGACAGAAGGAAAAGGGGAAATTGCATAAAGGTAAATATCGCCGGTATAGTATCGCCTCGTATCTGTAAAACTCACTTGGAAACAACACCCGTATTCAAAATTACAGAAAGGTGACATTTCCAACAATTTCAGAAACCCTACCGAATCACGATCGACGTGTTGCCTCCCTGTCTCACTTACGTTCGAATTTACAAGTGCGAGAGAGAGGCAATACTTCGATCGTGGTTCTGAAAAAACAAAATTCCGACACACGAGGGGTTAAAAGCATGCTTTAACTTTTTAACAGCCGTAATTTTTTCATCGAGCGTTCCCGTGACGCTACGAATACAAAATGACACCACATAGATCAGAGAATGGGACTCATTTTAACATC
>JALPQI010009965.1:0-54489 GCA_025490895.1 Thaumatotibia leucotreta | reverse complement strand
CGTTCGTCCCTTTCTGCTTTCGTCACCATTCTTCATTGGTCACTTTGGACTTTTTTTTTCTCTCAATTGTATCTGCAAGCGGCTAGTCAGCCATAATCAGATGTTCTGTCTATATTGAGGTTTTTGAGAGGTATTACATTAAATACACTCCCTGGGGCATTAAAGTGTTTGCCGTAGGTATACTAGGGCCGCTGGTCTAATTGTAGGATTTGCCATCTTTTCAGGCACTTTTCGACATTTGGCTATTTCTTATTCCCGCTTATTTCAGTATATACCTTTGCAACAATTAGGTATATCGTTTGCTATTCGAAACACAATTCAAGCAAAAATTCACGAATTTTTCATTATTTTCCACATTAAAAAAATTAAGTGCATCGATTGCAGACATTGCATGTCCACGTCAAGCAAATCCAATTCCCTAAATCTGTCGAACGTTCGAAATGGATGATGGCCTGATCGATTCGAGGTATAACTCTGATCCAGTCGTGAAAGTTCTGGGCGACTTACCAACGTGTTCACGTAATATTGTTTCTCGATCCTTGCTGGTCGCAGCAAAGGCGTCTTGTCCGAGTTCACCGCATCCCCAAATTTCGGGAGTTCGGTTGTGAATAGAATCATCTGGCCAAGTGGATAATTTTATCGTCAGCGGGTATGAAGCCTGGTTCCGTGTTACCAGTTACTACTACTACGTACTACGTAGCTACTCGTTTATTGTTATGGCCTTTAACAAACTTCGTTTAATTTATCTGCAATGTCCATGCTTATTGCACAGGTCTCCCATGTCGTCAACTGATTAATACAAATACTAATTCTCTACAAAAAAAGATCCACGCATTGGATTCTGGCTACTTCATGATAAAAGTTTCTCACAGCATTTCGCAAGGCAATCATTGTTATCATGTCACTGAATTTCATTGCGACTATTCTGGCGCAATCTTTCCTATCACTATAGACCCCCATAAATAAAATTAATTGTTATAAATATATTCCTACTTAAAACCATGAAGTGATAAGATATTACTTCGTGTATTATTCTACGATAAAATAAATTTTACAGGGCCAATTGGAAATTTTATGTAGGGAAATAGTTATCAATAATGAAAGAACAAGGATGAGATTAATTGTAAGAAGAAAATTTACTATCGATTCACGGTCTGCCCGGTCTGATTCCTTGTTTCTAAAACTTAAGCTTTATAAGCTGAAAACAGCACTACTTTTGCGTTTTAAACGATTAGATCGCTGAATCTGTTCTTCCGATTTGTTGTTCCGTTCTGAGGTCTTTCAATAGTTTACGCTTCAACCGGGTCGTGGTCCCAGTCAGTTGATGTTGTGCTGAGTTGCGGGAAATTATGTAACGGCTGTTTGAAGCCTGGGGTTATGGCAAGGATAGTTCATGAAAAGGAATATCCAGTTGAAATAGAAATGCAACTTGGTTAATCAATATTTGCTCCTAACTAAGATTCATAGCGTTTTAAAGTCTTGAGTTTCTCAGGCTTTTCTTCAATTTCCAGTTATTTTTAATATCTGTACAATTATTTCAAGATGTTTCAAGGTCTTCTTTTGATGTATTAGGGCTTGATTTTGTTGGCAAAGTTTCATGATGAATTCCAAATTCATATCAAAATTCGTCAGCCAAAATTCCACTCTGTACCTGTACCTACAAAGATTGAGATACTGAACTTCAAGAATATTGCGGTCATGTCTTAAACAAAAAAAAAATGCGTCCGGGTGCGTGAGAGGTAACGCTAACTTGCACCTTCCACTTCTCAAAGCTCATCGACGTCGTGTTTGCCTGTCGCCATTCATCTGTGAGGAATCTGAACAGCAACATTCTGAAAAACCTGAAGCAAAACGTGTGCGCTAGAACTGCAGCTTCCGAATATTTACTTAAAATTAACAGTTTTTGTGACTCTTGTATTTGGATCGAAAGGTGACACCAGAAATACTGGAAAGTGAATTTATAATTCAACGTAGTGTGACACTACAATATATGGCTAGTAAGTCTAATAGTCATCAAAATAGACATAGGCGTTGGCCAGCATTCGCAAATGCAGTCGTCACCGTCAAGAGCAAACAGGAAAATAGTGCTTCATGGGCTTGAAGATGATAACCCCTTACGACTTAATCGCCGAAGCTGTTCAAACGGCACCAATTATATGGTACCTATACTCTTGGCTCGTCTCAGTCGTTTTTTGTCAAGTTCTTAAATTCGTTTCTTTCTGCTTTCGTCACCCATTCTACATTGGTCACTTTCGACATTTTTTTTTTCACTTTTGATATTTGGCTACTTCTTATTCACGCTTATTTCGGTATATGCCATTGCAGCAATTACATTGTTTGCTATCGAAACACAATTCAAACAAAAATTCACGAATAATTTCATTATTTCTACATTTAAAAAATTAAGTGCGTGCAGTCCACGTCAGGAAATCCAATTCCCTAAATGTGCCAAACGTTCGAAGCGGATGATAGCCTCAACGATTCGAGGTATAACTCTGATTCAGTCGTGAAAGTTCTGGGCGACTTGCCAACGTGTTCACGTAATATTGTTTCTCGATCCTTGCTGGCCGCAGCTGTTTGGAAAGGCGTCTTGTCCAAGTTGACCGCATCCCTCACTTTGAAGTTCGGTTGTGAATATAATCATCTGGCAAGTGGATAATTTTGTCGTCAGCGGTATGAAGCTTGGTTCCGTGTTGTCAGTTCAGCTAGGTACTCGTTTATTGTTATGGCCTTCAAACTTCGTTTAATTTATCTGCAATGTCCATGCTTATTGCACAGGTTTCCCAAGTCGTCAACTGATTACAGAAAATACTAATTCCCTACCATAAAAGATCCACGCATTGGATTCTGGCTACTTCATGATAGAAGTTTCTCACAGCATTCCATTTCGATTATTCTGGCGTAACCTTTCCTATCGCTATAGATCCCATAAATAAAATTAATTGTTACAAATATAACACCAGGAAGTGATAAAAATATTACTTGTTCTACGATAAAATAAAATTTAATTGAGTACAGTTTCATTGATTACATATTTGCTCGTATTACAGGAAACATAGACCTAATTTGAAATTTAATGTAGGGAAATAGGGTGAACGCTCCAGTCCCGAATCCCGAACCAATTAAGGAGACATTTTGGCAAAATTTCATTCTCGTATATTGATATTAATTCCAAATTCAACCGGGTCGTGTTCCCAGTTGATGTTGTTCTGTTGCTGAAAATCATGTAACGGCTGTTTCAAGCCTGGCAAGGATAGTCCATGAGAAGGAACATCCAGTTGAAATAGGAATGCAACTTGGTTGATCAATATTTGCTCCTAACTAAGATTCATAGCGTTTTAAAATCTGAGTTTCTCAGGCATTTCTTCCATTTCCAGTTATTTTTAATTTATGTGCAATTATTTCAAGATGTTTCAAGGTCTTCTTTTGATGTATTAGGGTTTGATTTTGTTGGCAAAATTTCGTGATAAATTCCAAATTCATATCAAAATTCGTCAGCCAAAACTCCACTCTGTACTTCTACACTTCAAAAATATTGATGTCATGCCATAAAACAAAAAAAATGAAAATTCGTCAGTTAAAACTACACTGCGTATACACCTACACTACAATGCATCGGAAATCTTCACTTTGCGGTAAAATGGTCCACTGTAATGAATCACTAGGTTTTTGAATGTCGATATCAACGACATTGTACAAAACGAATTAAGTACCTGTATCTGAAAGTGTAACAAACACTACCTACCTACAGTCCTACAGTATTCGTCAATCATGTAATAAACATCGAAAATCTTCAGTTCAGGAAAGTGATCCACTGTAATGAATTAGGCTTTTTAATTTCGTTTTCGCCGACATCGGTATAAGGAATTAATTATCTGAAAGTCTAAGTCAGAATGATATGAACACTCAAGTATTCGCAAATCATAGATGGGTGTAGGAATGGTCCATAGTACCTAATTCATTGTTAGTTATTTTTTCGTTATCGACATTTGCAATCTAATATCAGAAGGTGTAAGACGGACACTGAAATGAACACTCCAGTATTCGCCACTTTGTATAATACATCGGAATTGTTCATTCTGCGGGACTCCACTGCAGGCATTGATCCCATCGTCTTCTTCACCATCTTGAGTTGTTCCTTTCCAAGTTTCCACTGGTATCGGTATTTCACTAATATAATATTAATGCTTTATGTTGTTCTGTAAATAAGAACTTATTCTTCATGCCGCGATGACTCGATGGTCATTAGGTACTTTTGTAGTGACATTGGTATTCGCTTTTTTATTTCGTTATCTTTGATATCTATTTAAGTCTAATGAATCTCATGATATCTAAACATGTAAGAGAGTATTCGCCTCTCATTAATAACACATCGAAACTCTTCACTTTGCGGGAAGTGGTTCACTGTGATTGATTACTAGGTTTTTGAATTTCGGTATCATCGATATCATTCGTTCGTTCATTGCTTTATCAATGTTACTCTTAACTCAGCTAAATACTATACCTTCTTACTCGTAAGTTTCTTTTATTATATATTCTTGAACGGTGATTGAGTTAATTATGTCCTATTAATGTTCTTTCCACCGTTATGGTTAATTCACGAACGTACTAATTATTAATGCTTTGCGTTGTTCTGAAGACCTCTTTCTGCCTCGATAGTCATTACGGGCTGGCATTGCTAATTTCCGAAACATAATTAACTGAATGTTAGGTACGATTGTTTTACTATACATTTTCCACAGTAATTGCGTTAATTATGTCGGCTTGTATTTATGTCCATTTATTTTTGTCAAATGCTTCTTGAGGCGATTTAAATATCGCCCCCGCCGAGTAGATCATAATAAGATATTACTTCGTGTATTAATCTACGATAAAATAAAATTTAATTGAGTTTAACGAGTCAAGTTTGATTGATTACATATTTTCTCGTATTACATACAAGAAACACACCAGGACACAGGGCTAATTGGAAAATTAATATAAGGAAATAGTTATTACTAATTAAAGAATGAGGATGAGAGTCGTGGTCCCAGTTGATGTTGTGCTGAGTTACTGGAAATCATGTAAGGGCTATTTGAAGCTTGGGATTATGGCAAGGCAAGGATAGTTCATGAGAAGGAATATCAGGTGACGCACTTGGCGTCTGGGTGCGATAGGGGTAACACTCACGTGCATCACCTTCTACTCGTCAAAGGTCATCGACGTCGTGTCTGCCTGTCACCATTCATCTGTGAGGAATATCAACAGCAACATTCTGAAAAATCTGAAGCAAAACGTGTGCGCTAGTAGTGCAGCTTCCGAATATTTACTTAAAATTAACAGTTTTTGTGCCACTTGTATTTGAATCGGAAAGTGACACCGGAAATACGGGAAAGTGAATTTATAATTTATTTGTGACATAAAAGTAGTGTGACACTACAATATATGGCTAGTAAGTCTAATAATCATCAAAATAGACATAGGAGTTGGCCAGCATTCGCAAATGCAGTCGTCACCGTTAGGAGCAAACAGGAAAGTGCTACATGGGCTTGAAGATGATAACCCCTTACGATTTAATCGCGGAAGCTGTTCAAACGGCACCAATTATACGGTATAGATACTCTTGGCTCGTCTCAGTCGTTTTTTGTCAAGTTCTTGAATTCGTCCTTTTCTGCTTTCGTCACCCATTCTTAATTGATCACTTTCGATATTTGGCCATTTCTTATTCCCGCTTATTTCGGTATATACCATTGCAGCAATTACATTGTTTGCTATCGAAACACAATTCAAACAAAACTTCACGAATAAATTCATTATTTCTCCATTTAAAAAATTATGTGCGTCGATTGCAGACATTGCAGTCCACGTCAGCAAATCCAATTCCCTAAATGTGTCGCACATTCGAAGTGGACCTGATCGATTCGAGGTATAAATCTGATCCAGTCGTGTAAGTTCTGGGCGACTTGCCAACGTGTTCACGTAATGTCGTTTCTCGATCCTTGCTGGCCGCAGCTGTTTCAAAAGGCGACATATATGTCCAAGTTGACCTCATCCCCAATTTCACTTTGGAGTCAGGTTGTGAATAGAACCATCTGGCAAGTGGATAATTTTATCGTCAGCGGTATCAAGCCTGGTTCAGTGTTACCAGTTCTGAGCGTAAATGTTGGCTCCGAAAGATCAGCTACCTACTCGTTTATTCTTATGGCCTTTAGCAAAATTTGTATAATTTCTCTGCAATGTCCATGCTCATTTCACATGTCTCTCATGCATGTCGTCAACTGATTACAGCAAATACTGATACCATCTTTTTTTTTATTTATTGTCATAATTTAATAAAATATTATACAGTTTCCTTAAAAGTATCATTAAACCAATGAGGTTTGTCTGTAAGAGAGTGTTCTCCTATCGTTAATAATACATCGAAACTGTTCACTTTGCGGGAAGTGGTCCACTGTGATTGATTACTAGGTTTTTGAATTTCGGTATCATCGACACTCATTCGCTCGATTGCTTTATTAATGTTACTGTCTACTCAGCTAAATACTATACCTACTTACTCGTAAGTTTGTTTTATTATATATTCTCGAACGGTGATTGAGTTAATTATGTCCTATTAATGTTCTTTCCACCGTTATGGTGAATTCACAATGTACTAATTATTAATGCTTTGCGTTGTTCTGAAGACCTCTCTCTGCCTCGACAGTCATTACGGGCTGGCATTGCTAATTTCCGAAACATAATTAACTGAATGTTAGGTACGATTGTTTTACTATAGGTACATTTTGCTTAGTGATTGCGTTAATTATGTTGGCTTGTATTTATTTTTATCAAATGTAGGAACTAGTTATTATTAAGTAAAGAATAAGGATGAGATTACATAATTGTGAGAAGAAATTTTTATATCGATTTAATTCCTTGTTTCTGAAACTTAAGCTTTATAGCTGAAAACAACACTTCGTTTGCGCTTTAAACGATTAGAAAGCTGTATCTGTTCTTCCGATTCATTGTTCCGTTCCGAGGTCTTTGAATAGTTTACGCTTCAACCGGGTCGTGGTCTCATTTGATGTTGTGGTAAGTTGCTGAAAATTATGTAACGGCTGTTTGAAGCCTGGGGTTATGGCAAGGATAGTTAATTTGAGTTCATGAGAAAGAATATCCAGTTGAAATAGGAATGTAACTTGGTTGATCAATATTTGCTCCTAACTAAGATTCATACCGTTTTAAAGTCTGAGTTTTTCAGGCATTTCTTCCATTTCCAGTTATTTTTAATTTATGTACAATTATTTCAAGATGTTTCAAGGTCTTCTTTTGATGTATTAGTTTGATTTTGTTGGCAAATTTTCATGATTAATTCCAAATTCATATCAAAATTCGTCAGCCAAAACTCCACTCTGTACCTGTACACAGGTACACCGCGACGACTCGATGGTCATTAGGTACTTTTGTAGTAACAATGGTATTCGCTTTTTTTATTTCGTTATCTTTGATATCCGTTTAAGTCTAATGAATCTAATGATATCTGAACATGTAAGAGAGTATTCGCCTATCATTAATAATACATCGAAACTGTTCACTTTGCGGGAAGTGGCCCACTCCGACTGTTTACTAGGTTTTTGAATTTCGGTATCATCGACGTCATTCGTTCGTTCATTGCTTTATCAATGTTACTGTCTACTCAGCTAAATACTATACCTACTTACTCGTAAGTGGATTGAGTTAATTAGGTATGTCCTATTAATGTTCTTTCCACCTTTATGGTTAATTCACGAATGTACTATTCATTAATGCTTTGAGTTGTTCTGAAGACCTCTTTCTGCCTCGACAGTCATTACGGGCTGGCATTGTTAATTTCCGAAGCATAATTAACTGAATGTTAGGTACGATTGTTTTACTATACATTTTGCATAGTAATTGCGTTAATTATGTCGGCTTGTATTTGAGGAGTGTCTTTTCAAAAGGGCTTATTTCCACTTTCAACTTTTTTTAACTATGAATATAGTTTTGCTAAAAGTAGAGAAATACATGTATGTTTTGAATTTGAAGTTCTAATAAGCCTCTTCTTGTCCTCCAAAATTTTAAAATATCAAAGTCCGTATCAAAAGGGCCTATTTCTCCCTTATACTAAGAAAATGATACGAGCTTTTAGAATTGTATATTTTATTATGATAACTTATTATTAAGTACTTTTTGTAGAAATGAAGGATTTGTAAAATTTCCTTGAAAAACAGCTTGTGTATTATTGGATAATCTCACAAGTCCACAACAAAACGGCTTAATTCTAAAAGTTTCGCATCAAAAGGGCTTAATTCTGAAAATGTATGGTATATTAACTTAATAATTAAGTTGATAAAGCAATATATTTAGTGGCATAACATTTATATCAACTCACTAAAGGACTATATCAAAAACACAGAAAGAATATCGAAATGAAAACCGTGGATTTATGTTTTTCTCAATTTCCCAAAAAAAGTTACAAGTGGAAATAAGCCCTTTTGAAAAGACACTCCTCATTTATGTCCACTTATTTTTATAGCATTATTCACTAGACTGGAAACTCTTCTTGGAACTTTGAGAGCATTCTAAAATTATTGTGGTCTACCACGTGGCTTAGTTCCAATGTTTAATTCAGAAATCGTTTCATCTTTTTCGTTAGTTTCAAAATATTGCGTGCATTGTGATATATAAATCTGGATAATACTAGATTTTCTGTGACGTACTTGTTTTCATTTAATATATAAATATCTATTTAATAAAGACTACTTAATAACCTTATTTGTTTTATTGTAAGCCTTATGTAGGTAATACGTATAAACCTTTTCGACACTACGTCACCGGTGTCAGATCAGAACTGAGTTTGATCTTTACGCGCAAGCGTGTAGGTCTATATTGGTCTGTGGATCGTGACTTATATATCTGTCTGTGGCGTTGAACCTATGGTGCGTAGATATCAGTCGTTGACGTGCAAAAGGTTAATTATTAGTAGATAAGGATAAAATCAAACCACTTAGATTCGGGATCAAGTTTTAATTGTCAAATTATATAAAATGATTTTGAACACCAAAACTTGAAAGAAGGAAAATACACATGTTGTAAATATAATGTTTTGCTGCACAACGGTTTTCATTAATAAAATGTATCAAAGTTGAAATTCATACGTTGGTGCCATAAAACATATTTGCTATGAATTCCAACAACAAATTTAACAATAATAAAAAATTTGAATCCACTCATTTCATGCTTATAACTAAATATAATATTATAATATTAACTAATCTTAAGACCAGAGTTTGGACGGATAAAGAAACGTAATACCCTATATTATACTACTGAAAACAAATAATTTTATTTTTTAGAAACGTTACAAGGCAACAACCATTTAGGATAAAGGCGAAAGGTTCAAGGCACGTTTTGAATTTCTTAGTACCTAAGGCACAAGTAAATCATATGTACCTACTGTTTAATAATTAGGGTGGTGGCACTAGTATTGGACACATTATTACAATTGACAATTTATTAGTAACGGACGCCTCAAACTAAATTCTAATCACCCGCTATGAAGTCTAATCTTGCTATATAACATCTTTCGGCACCTGTCTGTCCATTCATTTTGTCGCAGGTTGGGTGATAAAATGTATGAACTGACAGGAGACTGAAAGATGTGCAGATGACCAATTTCGGTTCAGTCCATTATCTATCAACGATGTCACTTTTTGACTCCATGTGTTGACTTGGCAGCTGTCAGAATTGACTTCACAGCGGCCCGGCACAATATGGAAACTGTTAAAATGTAAAATGGCTGTTGGAAAACGATTGAATTTTATTTTTGTTTCTTTCAAATGGCAATAAATGTACGGTCGCCTCTAATAATTTGTATACGATTTTGATCTTTATGCCTTTGACATACGTTCCGAAATGTATACATATTATTAGACGTGACTGTCCATCTTTTGGTTCTTGTATAAAACTGGAGCTACCACCCTAACAAAAGGAAAGATTAGTATCCGTCAAGATGTCTTAAGCTCTGAAAACAACATTAGGGTTTTATTGCATATTTGTCACAGTAGGTATTTAACCAGAACAGCCAAACACGAGTATCACTCTTGGAATTCTGCGAATTCGAGGTATATGCTTAAGCAGGATACTTTACTGTCTTTGTCGCATTGAAACGGTATCTTGGCTATGCACTCTTGACAAAATATACCCCGTTATTCGTAATTGTCTCCTAACTTAACAAGCCGCTAAGTATTGTTTGCCTCGTTCGCTTTAACTCTTAAATGCATGAATTATTCTTTTTGTTCCAAAAACAAAATGTGCATACCTAATGGCGACGCAAGCTCGAGAAAAATAGAAAAATCTGTAGAGATATTTTGGGTGGACTTTGTACTACTAATCAATATTTCGATACCTGATACATTATAATTTTTATGTAAAATCGTGCAAAATAAAACGCAAATATTATTTACGTTTAGATTGAAAAGTATATTAAATTCAGTAATTGTAAAATCGTTATGGTATGAATTACAAAATTCCAATAAAAAAATATTTCTTACTTAGTTAAAAACCGCTAAACGCACGCAACGAAAACAAATTTCCGCCATCTTGCTTATAAACACGTGTAAGTTTTTTAAATACAGTTACGCCAACGAATCAGTAATAAGTGTGAAAGTTCATTTAATTTCCTTGCAAAATTAACCTTAAGAACATAATTAAATATACATATCAGTTTGCAAACACCAAATAGGTACGTTTTGGTTATGTACGATACATCGTACACCATGCACTTAAGGGTTAATGGACATATTGATAACACCGAAATGAACAAACAAAACTTAGCGGTTTGCTAAGTTAGTACTTAGTACAATTATGAATAAAGGGGATACAGTTTACTATGTCTGTCACCCTTTCCTATTAGTGCGACAAAGACAGTTGAAAGGTCCACGGAAAAAACCTGTCCAGTGCTTAAAAAAATCAGGGCAAATTCACACCTTATTCTGTTTAAAGTAAGGTGGTTTTTTACTTCTGTAATTTGAATTGGCTAGACATGTTCTTTCCGTGGACCCTTCAGTTGCGTTTCGTTCGCCATTGAGTGTTAAGGTGTTCTAACCTCCCACTCTACGAAATTCGATCGGTACACAAAACGTGATTGGTTGATTTCGTAGAACGGGCGCTAGAACAGCGAATGCTCTTTGGGTTTAAACGCACCGTTTGTGGTTGGCATGTTGGCTAAACCCAGAACAACTATCTAATCAAGACGCTCGGTCACTCATATTTAATATTTATAAAAATCGGTTTAGAAAGATTTAGCTAAGGTGATTTTTTTACCCTAAATTACTAACGTGACGGTCTTGTAACAAGCCTGGTGGGTTTTATTTATTTTAGGAATGTATATACAATATTGTGTAAAACTTACACCTATTTAAAAGTAGTCATGTCTACATTGCAACTAAACTTATAGTTAAATGATAAAATACAAATCGATTGCATAGAAATATACAACAAGCTTTATGTATAAACATTCTCTTAACACTTTGTGCCAGTTAAAATTAATACTATGTACACACGAAAACAATATTTAGAAAAGAACTTTGTTCAAGAAAATATACATAAACGTAAGTATATAAAATTGTAAAGTAAAATTAATTCTTGATGTTTCACAACTATTCGATCATTCTTGATCAGCAATGGGATCTGGATGCTTAGCCAAGTTGCCAATCGCTAACGCTTAGTAGCGTATCGTAGTTTTCCCTCTCTGTTACTCTTTCAGATTAGTGCGACAAAGACAGTTAGCTGCCTTTCGCTTACGAATGACGACTAAGCGTTAGCGATTGGCAACTTGTCTAAGCACCCTGGGGAGCTACCACGATCTACTAATGCGATTCAGTTTAGGGCCTAATCTGAATCGCGATATGTCAGTTCTATACAATAACAGCCAAAAACTGACAAGCAGAACCTAAACTGAATCCCATTAAGAGATCAAAGATCATGGTGGCCCCCCGGGATATGTAAAATATAACATACAGTAGAGTTCAGAATTGCATGGACGATTTATGAATGAATTCATTCATAAACTGTCCATGCAATTTTGAACCCAACTGTACATGTGAAATATTTCTAACGCCCTATATCACAATATTTATAAATTAGAAAGAGAAGCTACCGGAGAAATGTAATTTGTAGCTTTATAAAAAAGTTACAAACGTGTATCGTAATTATTTAGGTCGTTTTTTAGAGTCGAAGGGGTAAATGATTGGTTGATTATTACATTATTGGACAGTGAAAGATAAAAACATTAATAAAATAAGTATTAGGTACTTCCAAACCTTTAAGAAAGAACAGAACTTAGTAAAAAAAATATTGCCGTTTATTCCCACTTATGTTCATTTATCTCGAATAGTCGTGAAACTCTGCTTATGAAATAGGTAACAGAGATTTAGTCAATAATAGTGCTTAATGCTACATCTTCAGTATCTCGGCATCTTATTATTACTAAAAATAAAATCGCCATTATAGTTAACTCACGGACTTCACAAACATTTCCAATAGATGGCGTGACCAAATTGTTTTTTTTTTTATTTTCGTTAAATTTGACAGGTTACGAGTACATGAATAGGAGCGACTTGGTAAATCTATTGTCCTTTGCATTTGTAACGTTTATTTTATAGGCACGTTATCAATTCCACTAATATAAACAATAATAAAAAGGGTAAATCCACAAGATTGTAACATCAGTTACCAATTTTTTTGTGTGTTATTATCTTATTAATTATATTTGTTAAGTAGATGTAAACGTCCACATTACTACCCAAGTTAAGCCAGATATACGGAGGCTTAACTTTGATTAATTAACCTTTTCCACGCGATGTCAAAATATACACCACGATCAAGCCACGTCACCAAATTGTGGATGATTGTGGATTTACCCAAAAGTTATATAGGCGGATTTTTATTTTGATGTCGTTTTTAAACAATTTCCAAATTTGTACTTTTTTACATTTTTTCTACTCAGAACAACGAGCTCTATCGATCCTGAAAGAAATAAAAAAAGTGTCCTAAAAAAAATCCATTGAGTTACTATTTTTCATACACTTTCTTCGACAGTAACTCAGTGGAAGACAAAAAAATGTCTGGAATTCTTGGGACATTTTTTTCTGCGAATGAGGATCGAAAGAGCTCGCGATTCTGAGTGGAAAAAATATGAAAATAACCAAATTTGGAAAATTTTAAAAAACTACAACAAAATAAAAATCCGCCCATATATCAGTAGCTCATATTAATGTACCGAGCAACCTGTTGAATATTACGAAAAAAAAAACAGTTTAAAATGTGTTGGGGTAAAATACAAAGGGTTTTTGAATGGCATAAGACAAATTGCTCCCAGCAGGACCACTTTTCATCTTTCCTCATTCATAATACCATTCTTACCCTAACACACTTTATTACAAGTATATGCAAACGCAATATAAAATAATGAGACCTCGCTAATAATGCTAGTATCAAGAAATAAAACATCAATAACGTACGTAGCGACGTTTCGTTAAGTTTTTCACACAATACGATTCTCTATTACTATATTTTGTTACAGTCTGTATATCAAGACGAGTCAGTGCAAAAGAGAAACATCGCAGAATATGCAAGGGGAACTAATGTGTACCTTTCTTCTCTCCCCGCACATAAATATTTATACCAACTTGGTCTGTTAGCCACAAATACATAGGATATAGGATTCTGGCAAAATTCATGTAGCCATCAATAACATGAGCAGCTAAGTGACAAAAGCTTTAAAATTAAACCGCTTCAATCACTCACAATAACTGCAAACAGGGGCTTAACCGAAATAACAAATATATAATACAAACTCGTATATGTTGATCGGAAAGTCGACAAAGTACAAATGACTCGTCATCATTGACAGATCAAAAAATATAACTTTTTTCGCGGTTCGGTGTAAAATTATCGTTTTTAAAAATTTAGCAAAACGAGGTTACTCAAGTAATTTAAGTCGATAATTACCACGTTGGGCTTTAGTCGCGGGTACTCCATGATGAGGGTCCTATTAATGGATCGAAACATGTCGAGCAATTATCGACTTAGATTACGTGAGTAATCCGTTTCGCTAAATATTTAAATATGATTGTCGTCTTGGCTAAGCCCGCGTATTGTTCGTAATACTCGATGCTCGGTATAAAATTAGTATAAATAATGAGATATGTAGAGATTCATAATAATCATAGTTCATGATTTTCATGAAGTACATTAGGTACTGATATGAGATACTTTTTGATATTTATTTATATTTAGCACATTTTACAGTAAGAAATTACGCATGTGGCGTGTAAAATAAATTACATACAATTTACAAGCGGAAATTCCTTTGTAATAAATACATTAGTTATTTCAGTTTGCTAATTGTGACTTTATTCATTACTTGTAATACAAGCGGAAGTCCTTATGTAATTAATAGTGTTAAAAAGAGACTTCCACTTGTATTGCAAGTTACAAGCGTTCGAGAAACGGGCCCTTGTTCTTTCTACAAAATTGCGATTCGTTACTATTTTTATGACCAGTGTCAGAGTAAATTTTAAGTAAATATCTCGATTTAGCATTTTATTACAAGCTTACTTATGGATTTAACTCATTGCTAAAATAATTGAAGTCAGGTAAGACCAGTGACATTTACATTTTATGTGTTTTCACCTATATTGGATCTAAGCTACGGATATAATTGTATCAAAATGTCTAGATTTTACACACGAAATAAATAATGCTTTAGTTACATGTTGATATGTAAAGTGTATAAATTGGTCTAGATTTACGTTAAAATGTCAATGTACATTGCCGTCACTATTTTCGCAAATTCATACGAATCATAAAACGTAGAAGGCCATTACAACCAGAATTATCATGTGGCTTCTTTGCTACTTATGCCCCGATCGATAAGTACGAGTGAGACGCATAGCGGGCCTAGCACATCTTGTATTTGACATTAAATCGCGGAGCCGTCTGTATTTATTTAATATAATGAAAGAGATGGCAGAGATACAAGCGATCCAATTTACATCTCAGTGCTATCCGTCTGAATATGTACCTTCTGGTATAGGAACGGTCCTATTCAACGGGGGCGAATGCCTAGGATACCGCGGGTTGAGTATGAATTAAATATCACCGGTTTTATAAATATATCACCCAAGTTTCTACGACAGCTTTATATATATATGACCATAATTTTGCAGAAAACGACCAACTACTATTGTTTTCTACATTGTCCTATATCATTGTCAAAATATCGTAGTCGGTCTTTTTTGCAAAACTGGTTATTAAATATTTAGCTTAGAATGACAGAAACGATCCGACCTACACCTCAGTGCTACGCGTCCGTATACGTGCTTTCTTCTGACTGTCAATCCTATTCAACGGGGGCGAACGTTTAGAATACCCCGGGTGGAGTATAAATAAAATATCACCGGCTTTATAAATACACCACGCTAGTTGCTAACTACACCTCATATCTAGCTTAGAATGACTGACATCGTCGAAATCCCTAGACCTCAGTGTTATGCGTCTGTATGCCTTCTTCTGACTTCCAATCCTATTCAATGGGGGTTTAGAATACCCCGGCTAGAGTATAAATAAAATATCACCGGCTTTATAAATACACCACGCTAGTTGCTAACTACACCTCATATCTAGCTTAGAATGACTGACATCGTCTAAATCCCTAGACCTCAGTGCTATGCGTCTGTATGCCTTCTTCTGACTTCCAATCCTATTCAATGGGGGTTTAGAATACCCCGGCTAGAGTATAAATAAAATATCACCGGTGTTATAAATATACCACGCGAGTCCCTATGACAACCTCATATCTGAGGAGTGTCTTTTCAAAAGGGCTTATTTCCACTCTGTCAACAAGTGTTATTTTTTCTATGTTTTCATAAGAGAAACAATCTCTATTGACAAAGTGGGAATAAGCCCTTTTGAAAAGACATTCCTTATCTATTTTCTAATGACGGATATCGTCCAATCCCTAGACCTCAGTGCTATGCGTCTGAATACGCACCTTCTTCTGACTCCCATTCCTATTCAGCGGCGGCGAATGTCCGGAATACCCCGGATTGGGGATCCCGAGCCCCGGCGGGTGGCGCGGCTTCTTCAGCGACGAGCGCAGCGGGGAGCGCGTCAGGCTGGCCTCCGACGCGCCCGTCAGCGTCGTCGCCGTCGTGTTCATGGACGCGACTGAACCGTGACCGTTGCTGCTGTACGGCTTGCCGGACGCGTCCGTCATTGAGATGCCTGGAAGCACAGAATAGGGATGATGACTGTAGTTAAAATAAATTATTTAACATTATGCATGACATAATACACGAAGAAATTATTACTAAGATGTAGAATGCAGTAATTTTTGTAGAGAACTTCTATTTAATCAATTGAAAAGAACGTAAAAGAGTAAGTCATTTGGCAGTACTCAAATGTGACGTCACTTTTGAGTATTTCATGTAAAATTCCATAGTGGTGATCGTTTTGTCAGTTCGAAAAAAGATGCTGATTTGACTTGCCAGTCATCATGCCTATTAGATTTGGATAGAAGAAACAAGTTCATTCATTTGTATGGCGGCCGAGCGTGTCAGATTTTGTACCTACTGAAGTTGTTACTTGCCTATGATTTTAAATATGTCTCAGGCCCTTAAGTATTCATATTTTTTTGTGTTGTTGCAAATGTTGCAATTAATATTACTTAAGGAGGCATTATTAATGTTTTTGTTCACTTCAACTTATAAAATTTGACGCCCGAAAGCTGCAAGCTGCGATTAAAGATAGACAACTCAGTAGATTTTACTGAGTTCATTTGACACGCTAAGTAGATACGTTTGCTTGATCTATGGTATATACGTATGATATGATATCTGTGCCTGGAAGGATAGGTGGTTTTATTTTATTTATATTCAGGATAATGCTGCGACCATATATGACATGGACGTCTAACGCCAGCTCGAAAATGCCCCGCCCCGCTAACGCCGCCCATATTTCGGCGCAACATCTTTGATAAATGTTTATAGAATATAGCCAATCAAAAGCTTGATGAACCGATTACGACACAACTATTTTTAAATGACGGTTTAAGTTTTTATAGGCTGACATTAAAGTTCATTGCCGTGATGCCCGTGATGCATTAAAGAGGGGGGGACATTATTTATCAACTAAAATTCAAGACCGTTTGGAAAGACAATTTACTATGGCGTGCGATTTCCATATTTTATTTGTTCGTAGAGATAATGACTTAAATGATTAGACATAATAAATATCTTGGGAAGTCATACACAAATCGACCTAGTCCCCAGTAAGCTCGATTAAGGCTTGTGATGTGGGTACTAAGCGAAGATATTAGATAGATACTTTAAATACATAGACATGACCAAGGAACAAAATAAATATTTCGTCGAGTTAGAAGCAGAACCAACTATTTCCTTAAAGCTATTTTTGGTAAACCGTATTTAACACTATTTGCAAAAAGATGTTTTAACAAAATAGTTCCATCTACCTCTAAGCCAGTGATTTATAATTAATAAGCACACAAATAATGCCCTCGCTGGAATTCGAACCCAGAACCTCCAGCTTCGTAGGCAGAGTCACTAACGACTAGGCTACGGAGGTTGACAAATAAGACACTGGTTACACCAAAAACTGTTTCGAAGCTAGTTTAACATATAATCTATCTGCAATACCGTATCCCGCAATCCTCGCATACAGCTTATTAGTTCTTAATCCTCATGTATGACTTAAGGACTCTTATTTCTATAAGACTTACTAACACATGGGCGGCCACGTCTGTAGTCGTCGCGTAGTTTTTTGTTTCCTTTCTGCCTATGACAAATATCCTCGAACGTGTTAAGTTGGGAACGTTTATACGTGGAGTGCACACCTTGTCTCGGTGGAGGGACTCAGTAGGTAACCATGGACTGGTCACTCACGGTGAAGCGAAGAGGCACCCAGGGCCGGTTAGTTTTCAAATGAGCTCATCGAGCCCGCTCAGGACGCTTGAAGGTGGACCGTAGAGGAAGAGGAGTGTCGATGTCGTCATTGCCGCTCTCACTATTCTCTGCAGTCCAATTGTGGTCGACGGCATAACCTAACCACAGACCTAATATGCCGCCGGGTGCCAGGGAATTTTCCGGCATATACGGGTCTCCTTGTGGCTATCTCGTCTCATCATGATGGAAACCGAGGAGGAAGGCGCGCTCGACCATCTGGCGCGCCAGCGTGGAGGGTCTTCGGAAGTGCTTGCAAGCAGTAGCCGCCGACGGATTCCCGGAATGTGTACCAAAGCGTTCTCTTAACCCCTCCAAAAAAGCGACGAGGAGGCATATGGGTGGTTTTTTACTAGGTATACCTAGCAATGTACAAGTTGCAGTTCTCAAAATTGCCGGAATATACTCGGAAATTTTCGCGAATTTTCATGAGAATTTAAGAGTAAGTTCTCATTGAGAACGTTTCCATGAGAACTTATAAAAAAGTGTTATGAAGATTTAATTTCAGAATTGAGTAAACAAGGCATAAAATATACCTTAAAAGGCGTGTATATACAATGGTTTTGGCATGATTAGATGGCTTGTAAAATTAAAATTGCCGAGAACATTCTCTACAGAAGTTTCGCAATTTATGAAACTTCTCGGTGCATTGCTAGGTATACCGTAGGCGGGCATTTCTCGAGAGTGTTAAACGGACATGGTCACGTTTTTTGGAAGTGGCTGAATGATTTCAGGTTGGTTTTGGTTGTCTTATAGATAAACGGGTGCTGTATCTGACGACCGAAAATGGTACCAAAAGATGCAGCCACTTACAAAAAAACGTGACCAGATGATGAGAAGTCCGTTTATACGCTTTGAAAACTGCCCAGATATCATTAGCCAAACGGGAATCCCACATAACCTTTCCAGTCACCTCCCGCACCCGGGATATGCGTAATGCATTTCTCCCCCCCTAAACAAAAAAATAAAGGAATAGTTTAAGAAGAAACCTTACCTCGGCCCTCCTTGAAGCCCGGGTTGTTGATGGTGGTGGAATCCACCTCGCAGGTGGGGTCGCCGCCGCTGCGCCGCGTGAACAGCGCGTCGTACACCGACATTATGAACAGCATCGAGTTTATCACTATGCAATTCACAAAACTACTCTAAAATGGTCTAAATCATTTCTCAAAATCAGGGACAACTTTTTATCATTTTTATAACAGAAATCCCGGCGAGGCGCGCGGCGGAAAATCCTTGATTGCCCTAGGGCGTAATGACGCATCTACGGCGCGCATCGCCGCAGCGCATTGCACTTACCGAACAGGTGTGATGAAAAAAATAAAGGAAACAGTTATGAAGAAACCTTACCTCGGCCCTCCTTGAAGCCCGGATTGTTGATGGTGGTGGAATCCACCTCGCAGGTGGAACAATAAATTCACAAAACTACTCTAAAATGGTCTAAATCATTTCTCAAAATCAGGGACAACTTTTTATCATTCTTGGGCGCCGCGCTAAGTGCGACGTAATGTTGTATGAAAATCCTTGACAGCCCTAGGCTGTAATGACGTATCTACGGCGCGCATCGCCGCAGCGCATTGGCTCACTTACCAAACAGATTAACTGTGATGAAAAAAAAAATAAAGGAAACGTTTATAAAGAAACCTTTTCACGACACTGTTCGTAAATGTGGTGATTGTTTGACTAAACACAGTACGGAAAGTTGCCTATAGACGAATGGCTGTCAAATTGTGACAGCTGTACATCTATGAACGTCACGAACAGTACAACAATGTTGAACGTAAACTAAAAGGTCATATCTAAACACGGATTTCATAGGTAGATACGACGTTTTGAAAATTATTTCAGAGAAATTTTCTCGGACTGCTTGTTTTTTTTTTAATTTTTGTGGCACAGGATTATGGCGTTCAGCCACATAAAAATGTCACTAATTTTTAATAATTATAAAAAATGTGTTTTATTTACTCACAGCTGTCGTGAAAAGCACAATGTTTAGCCTCGGCTGAAAGTGCAATAGATGAACTCGTACTATTGAAGGCCTCCCCAAGGGTCGGCCTTCAAACAAACTCGTTCATCTATTGCTTACTTTCCAGCCTCTACAACAATGTACTATACCTCGGCCCTCCTTGAAGCCCGGATTGTTGATGGTGGTGGAATCCACCTCGCAGGTGGGGTCGCCGCCGCTGCGTCGCGTGAACAGCGCGTCGTACACCGACATTATGAACAGCATAGAGTTTATCACTATGCAATTCACAAAACTACTCTAAAATGGTCTAAATCATTTCTCAAAATCAGGGACAACTTTTTATCATTTTTATAACAGAAATCCCGGCGAGGCGCGCGGCGGAAAATCCTTGATTGCCCTAGGGCGTAATGACGCATTTACGGCGCGCATCGCCGCAGCGCATTGGCGAACTTACCGAACAGGTGTGATGAAAAAAATAAAGGAAACAGTTGAGAATAAACCTTACCTCGGCCCTCCTTGAAGCCCGGGTTGTTGATGGTGGTGGAATCCACCTCGCAGGTGAAACAATAAATTCACAAAACTACTCTAAAATGGTCTAAATCATTTCTCAAAATCAGGGACAACTTTTTATCATTTTTGGGCGCCGCGCTAGTGCAACGTAATGTTGTATGAAAATCCTTGATTGCCCTAGGACGTAATGATGCATCTACGGCGCGCATCGCCGCAGCGCATTGGCGCACTTACCGAATAGGGTGCTTAGCCAAGTTGCCAATCGCTAGCGCTTGCTAGCGCATCGTAGTTTTCCCTCTTTGTCGCACTAATATGAAGGAGTGACAGAGAGGGAAAACTACGATGCGCTAGCAAGCGCTAGCGATTGGTAACTTGGCTAAGCACCCAGGTGTGATGAAAAAAATAAAGGAAACAGTTATGAATAAACCTTACCTCGGCCCTCCTTGAAGCCCGGGTTGTTGATGGTGGTGGAATCCACCTCGCAGGTGGGGTCGCCGCCGCTGCGCCGCGTGAACAACGCGTCGTATACCGACATTATGAACAGCATCGAGTTTATCACTATGCACACGATCTGGAACGTTATTACAACGGTTTAAAGATATAATTTTAAAGTTTAGGGCACCGCTAACAGAGTGTGCTGTGTGGTGACGGCAGTAAGAATACATTTGTCACCACCCCAACTCCTCCTGCGGGTGTCGTAAGAGTCGACTAAGGGATTGAAGTGTCACTGACCATTATTTGATAAAAGATGATGATGGGCAGCAGCGTCATCATAGTGGACACATTACTGCGATCGCCAATCCGCTTGCCCAGCGTGGCGATTATGGGCATTTACCTCCTAATGCGTCTATACGCGAAGTTAATAGGAGAGGCCTACGTCCAGCAGTGGACTATCATAGGCTGATGATGATGATGATGATAACAGAGAGTTCCCAAAAAATCTCTACATCAATATCGAAGACGTGATCCATATTTACAAATTGAGACATGCTCAGCTAGTGCAGCCGATCACAGCCTGAGCGCACTTAAAATAATATACGATTAAAACAAACTATCCTAATTAGCCTAACCCTAAATCTGAAAATAAATAAATTAATAGGACACGAAATGGGCTTAATAATCACACACTTTTTTTAACACCCTTTGTTTTCGGGGTTTGTCCCCCACTAAAAGTTGCTCAGTATTCCTTAAACAATACATACATGTGATGTTATTAGTGGCTCACGGAACACCGTATAAATATAGTAGTTTAATACCTACCCACAACAAATCCTTTAGGCCCTGGTCACCTATTTGACGCCGTGGGCCGCGTATAGTCGAATAGAAGACCTAATAGAGCCTAGTCAACACAGTAAGCCTAATAGAGCTTACTGTGTTGACTAGGCCTAATTGTCTAATTGTGTCCATTTTATAGAAAATATGTATCTTTTCATCAGAATATGTATTAAGGCGTGTGGTCACGGCAGTAAGAATACATTTGTCACTGGTGACAAACTGGAGTGGTCACCCCAACTCTTTCCGTGGATCTCGTAAGAGTCGACTAAGTGATTAAAGTGACACTGACCATTTTTTGATAGAGGATTGATGATGGACAGCAGTGTCATCATAGTGGATATATTACTAGGATATATCATTGCGTATAAACGCATTTCCCTCCTAATACGCATAGTTATAATAGGACAGGCCTACGGCCAGCAGTGGACTGAGACAGGCTAATGATTAGGGTGGGTCATTTTTCAAAAATTTCGATTTTCTGAAGATAATAGTTACAAAACGGTGCCATTTGATATTTGATTATCACTCTTATTTTTATTATATTTTTAATTTAAGTTTTTCTGCCTCCGGATTTGATTAGTAATTTTCTTAAAATGTATGGAACTTCAAAAAAAAAAGTTATTATTTTTGACTTTTTTTTCGTCTCTTTTGGCTCCATAACTATAGAAAAGCTATTTCCAGGTAAACACAATACTCAAACATAGCTCAAGTTGCAATAAAAAGTAAAAACATAGATATCAACTGTGGTCAGTACAAAATGTACTGAAGTTTCTATGAAATCTTTTAATTAGATCCGGAGGCAGAATAATTTTGCACACTCTTTGTCGACCTAATTCCGGAACTATTGACAACTGTTACTAGTAAAAAACAAATACTTTTTTTTTCTTCATACATCAGTGACCCACCCTACTAATGATGTGATGTGTGAAGTCTTACCTGCACATAAAATGCCTCTCCTCTCGTCACTCGGAAGCCTCTGTCATCGCCCTGAACAGCGAACAGGCCTGCCGCAGCTATAGACAGCAACGCTGAAACGCACATTCATATGGTTTTATTTTGGTATAAAATATACAATTTGTCACCACCCCAACTCTTCCCGTGGGTGTCGTAAGAGTCGACTAAGGGATTGAAGTGTCATCCATTTATTTACCGAATATTGATGGCGGGCAGCAGCGTAATCATACTGGACACACTAACTACGATTTCCAACCCACTTGCCCAGCGTGGTGATTATAGGCATTTACCTCCTAATGCGTCCATACGCATAGGTAACAGGAGACTCCAGCAGTGGACAGATATAGGCTGATGATGTAATTAAGCGACCACTTAGTTCCATATTGGGAGGCACACTAAAAAAAGCCTTTGTAAATAAACCCTTTTTACTTACATTTTTGTGATATTTTCGTAGTTCGCGGCTGGCCTACAGAACAGTAGGTACCTACCACTATGAACTGAAGGCGTCAAGTATATATGAAAGTCACTTGGTGACTATTCAGTTCATAGGTCCAGCTAGTATTGCCAATGCGTGAGATACAATGACGAGATGCGAATATTTGAGCCCGGCGCGATTGGACGAGATCATGGCGAGTGCTGACGCACCAGGGTGCTTAGCCAAGTTGCCAATCGCTAGCGCTTGCTAGCGCAACGTAGTTTTCCCTCTGTGTCGCACTAATATGAAGGAGTGACAGAGAGGGAAAACTACGATGCTCTAGCAAGCGCTAGCGATTGGCAACTTGGCTAGGCATCCTGAGCACTGGGGAAAGGCGTCGAGTACGAGGCTCACCGGCCAGGAGCGCCAGCGCTAGCTTCAGCATGACGAGATGCGAGTACTTGAGCCCGACGCGCTCCTTGGACATTATAGCGAGTGCTGACACCGCAGAGCACTGGAATACTATGTACTGCGGAACAGCGTCGAGTACGAGACTCACCGGCCAGGAATGCCAGCGCTAGCTTCAGCATGACGAGATGCGAGTACTTGAGTCCGATGCGCTCCTTGGACATTATAGCGAGTGCTGACACACCACAGCACTGGAGTACTATGTACTGCGGAACAGTGTCGAGTACGAGACTCACCGGCCAGGAGCGCCAGCGCTAGCTTCAGCATGACGAGATGCGAGTACTTGAGCCCGACGCGCTCCTTGGACATTATAGCGAGTGCTGACACCGCAGAGCACTGGAGGACTATGTACTGGGGAACAGCGTCGAGTACGAGACTCACCGGCCAGGAGCGCCAGGGCTAGCTTCAGCATGACGAGATGCGAGTACTTGAGTCCGACGCGGTCTTTGGACATTATAGCGAGTGCTGACACCGCACAGCACTGGAGTACTATGTACTGCGGAACAGTGTCAAGTACGAGACTCACCGGCCAGGAGCGCCAGCGCTAGCTTCAGCATGACGAGATGCGAGTACTTGAGTCCGACGCGCTCCTTGGACGAGATCATGGCGAGCTGCAGGACTGACAGCACGCAGAACACGCCGAGAACAGAAGTACCGATGGCCCCGACTACGCCCGCTATGTGGACCGCCGCTGGAAAGAGACAATATTATTGTGATTACATGTTTCATTAAGCAGAATAAAAATATCACAATAATTTCTAAAATTTAACTGCCTATGGACTTCAAACTATATTTAAATATGCCCTATGTGACTGCAAACAGGCAGTGGCCCTTTCGCAAATTTCGGGTATTTTTCTCACTCGCTCTAATGACACCTTCGTTGGAGTGACAGAGATAAATCCCCGAAATTTACGAACTGCGGTTTTTGGGGTATTAGGCCAGATAGAGGGTAAGGCCAAATATAATCACTAAGGCCGGAAAATAATTAATCCATACATGTTAGTCAATATTATACGCGTGGTAGTCAGGTTTAACCTGTATGCTGTGTGATAAATGATTGGTCCCGTCTTTTACTAAATACGAGTATATCAATAAAAGACGACGGGAAAATTACTGACACTTAGGTAGTGTTTATTTGATAGTAATGCTCAGCTATTCACGATATTTAAACCGGCTGGTAATAGTAATTAAATGTAGTTCTGAAAGTTGCTTGCAGAACCGATGGAAACTTAATCAATCGGAGCTCTTAGACCACTCCAGAATCAGGTGAAAATGACAAGTACAGTCGCCATCAAATACATCGGAGCGGCCAGGGTGCTCACAAATATCTGAGCAGGCCTCTATTACCATGGCGTTGGAGTCTGTGTTCAGATATTTTTGGGCACCTTGACCGCTCCGATATTTCTGATGGCGACTGTACCTAACTTGTATACATTTCTTTCTATCTACTTTATAACATTATTTTGACATAGTAGCATAGGGCTCCATCCAATTGGTTGAGTGGGGATTGTGAAAAATTTCTAGTAATAACAGGTATTTGGGTATTTCTCACGATTTGTGAGGTGTCACTGCTATGTACAGTGGGGTTCAAAATTGCATGGACAGTTTATGAATGAATTCATTGATAAATTGTCCATGCAATTCTGAACACCACTGTACAGATGAAGGGTCCAAGGAAAAAACATGTCCAAGCTTAAAAAAATCAGGGCAAATTCACGCCTAATTCTGTTAAAGTAAGGTGGTTTTTCCTTCTGTAATTTGAATTGACTAGACATGTTATTCCAGTGGACCCTTCAGATAGTTAATTTTATATATTTCTATTCTATATATGAACAGAAAGCTCGACGCAGGGGCTACTACACAAATAAGTATCAAAATGTTGAACTTCCTGGAAACTCTTCAATTTCGAACAACATGAACAACGATGAAACACCTGAACGATGAAAAAATATCCATTTATATTATAATTTCAAAACCGACCTGTTTACACATTACTCAAAGTTTACACAACTTATCAAAATACTCGTATACACACACACCAATTTTGTACTGCCTAGTCACTTTTCGAACAGTTGATGCAAATCAGTCACAGACAAGACACCTAATGACACAACTCGTCTTAGCGGAGTACTAAAAACAGTAGAAACACTTTCTTCTTACTTCATTTCACGAACGGACCACATACACTTTCAACTTAGTCACTGTTTTTTAAATCATTGGCAAGTCACTTTCGGTCTTCATGTAGTGTGTGATAATTTAATGAAACAAATTATTTATTAAGTATAAAAATTGCTATTAAGTTTAACACAAGCCAGTCGTCTAACTTGGGACAGTCAAGACTATTGTAAATTCAATTCCAATACTTATGTAGGAAATCTGAGTAATATTGATATATCAATATGCGTGTCACGCATAACTAGTAAAGTTGCGGTAGGTAAGTTGCCAGGACAATCCAATGCGTCATTATTTTTCGATAGATATCATTCATATTAGTCATTCATTAATAATAAACCTAACTAATAGTGGGTTAACGGCCAACGAAATTGCGACAATTATCTATCATTACGGTAATAGACAGTTATGTTTTTATGACCGTCTCACAGCTCCGATGATAATATAAGCGCTTCCGTTCCGGTGTAATAAAAAATAATAGTCTCTTTTCTGTTTTTGTGTCATTCGCATTGTTCTCAAGCATCAAAAGATTAGATTTAAACTTTGTGGAATCTATCACATTACGGAGATTTCAATTATTTTTTTATTAGTAACAGAATTTATACATTTAATATCAAGTAGAGGTAGTTGCATTGCATCAATTGCATGTTAATATTACTACCCGCGCGGTCATTGCTATTTACGACCTTTTTCTCCTGTTTTCTCTGGATAAATATATCAGTCAGATAAAATAATCAATATCTTTTTCCCCAGAATATAAAACAAAAAGGCATCATCTGACAGATATATTTTATTCAGGGATGGTGAAAAAGATAACGTTAACGTGCATTTAGACCAAACGAGCATTCGCTCATTCTATCCACAATCCTACGAAATCATTTCGACGAATCAAGTTTTGTGTAACGAACGAATTTCGTAGAGTGGGAAAAAGAATGAGTGAACCTTTATTGGTCTAATCGGTTTACGTATTAAATGAAAAAAAAAATAGCAAAGTTCGCAGCGTTAGCGTGCACCGGAGAGGATAATGTAGGTACATATTTGGGTCATATCTCAAGGCTGACCATAGTGTTTAACATGTTTCAGGTCATTTGCGACCGTTGACAGACCGTAAGTTGAGTAATGTAGAGCGCTACATTAGCTACATTTGCATGAAAATTACATAATGTGAAATGGACGACTGGGTACTAGACTAATTATGTTTATGAATGTTTCATGGATATTAAAAAAAGGCTATCAAGTACACTTTTTACTAAAACGCTCACATTTGTTGCGTATAGTCATGGTTGTTTTATATTGATTTATCTATTATAAATATCGACGCTTAGTAGCCTTAACTGAGTTTACCGTCTGACTAGATCGATTTGTTTAACATATACATATATTTGGATTGACGGACACTGAGTTTAACTGCAAATGAATTAGAGAAATGAGTTAGTCTCAAATTAGCAGGTATCGTATACTTTTTCTATGGGCGTCACGTATATGTATATCATTTATTATTGCTATAGGTTATTTATATTTTGGTTCGGTTTAAAGGTCATCTATTTTCATTATATAGGTTTGTTTAAAGTATTCTGTTATTTATAGGAGAACGAAAATGGTCAACGACTTGAATAGGTCGTAAGGTAATACAATAGGTATGCTATGCTGCTTACCATCGAGTGTCAAACCACAGAACGTTATGATAACCAGAAGACAGTTACTATTGGGATTTGAGCTCACGATATCGTGCGGACTTTGTAAACTGGTAATATTTCTATTCCTTAAGTCTCGGTTCCTTAGAATCGATAACGGAGTAAAAGGTAGCTCACAAAAGTTACAAACAACTAAAATAATTTAACACGCAATGCATGTATTTAATAATATTTATGAAAATATTTGCGGCACATAGCTAAATATATTATGGTGACTTGCGTTTTGGATTCACCGTGATTATACTAAAGATGCATTCAGACCAAACGAGCATTCGCTATTCTAACCCCCTACTCTACGAAATTCGACCGTTACACAAAACGCGATTCGTTGATTTCGTAGAGTGGGGACTGGGGGTAGAACAGCGAATGCTCGTTTGGTCTGACTGAATGGACCTTAACAGCAGATATCAAAATTACACATCACACACATCAGCCTGTTTCAGTCCACTGCTGGACATAGTCCTCTCCTATTTTACATATGGACGTATTTAGGAGAAAATGCCCATAATCGCGAATCTCAGTATTGAGGAACTGATCCGATGAATGGACTAAGATTCTCAGGACTCTACATATCGCCGGCGCTATAATTACACAAACTCGTATCTTTAACACCCCACTTGATAGAAAAACCACCCGCATTCCGAGTAAAAGAAAGGTGACATTTCCATGAATTGGTTGCTGTAGATCTTAAGTTTAAAGGCCCGGCCACGACATTGGTCTAAGGCGACCAGCGGCGAGCGAATCCATGAGTTGGAGCGGGATGCCGATATGAGTACGAGGGAGCAAGTATGGTTTTCCGCTAAGCCGGTCGCCTTAGACCAATGTCGTGGCCGGGGCATAAGGCCTGAGTGGCGAGCGTCGAGCGAAGCGTGCGGCGGGGCAGGCTGCGGGGCGTCGATCGTCAAAGGGATTTTGACAGCGCGTACTCAGGCCATAAGCATACGTTCACAATTGTTTAACACGGACGCTCCGCCGACCACCGCTCGAGCTGCTACTCAGGCCTTATGCCGCGGCCACGACATTGGTCTAACGCCGCGGCCACGACATCGGTCTAAGTCGACCGGCTTAGCGGAAAACGTATGGTGCTCCCTCTCGTACCCATATCGGCATCCCGCTCCAACTCATGGATTCGCTCGCCGCTGGTCGCCTTAGACCAATGTCGTGGCCAGGGCATTATGCCGCGGCCACGACATTGGTCTAAGGCGACCGGCTTAGCGGAAAACCATACGTGCGAGAAGTAGTACTCATATCGGCATCCCGCTCCAACTCATGGATTCGCTCGCCGCTGGTCGCCTTAGACCAATGTCGTGGCCAGGGCATTATGCCGCGGCCACGACATTGGTCTAAGGCGACCGGCTTAGCGGAAAACCATACGTGCGAGAGTTCTCATATCGGTATCCCGCTCCAACTCATGGATTCGCTCGCCGCTGGTCGCCTTAGACCAATGTCGTGGCCGGGCCTTTAGATTAAGGTTGAATAAGCGACGATATTCTTCCATCAAATGACACGTGCCCATGCGTCAGCTTCAACTACTTAAACGTAATTTAATGTCATGCCGTTTAAAGCGAGTAGCGGTCGCACAGACAATAGCGTGGCATTGACAACACTCATAACGTAATTGTCCATTATCTCTGATACGACGTGGAGATACAGGGAAAATGACGAAGGTAACCGGTTGCAGGAAATGCGCTTCTTAGAACCTGGAAGCGAAATGCACTACGTTTTGTAAGATTGAAACAATGTTTTCGGCCATATTGCTCTTTATTTCTATCACATCTTACGGTGCGTTCAAACCAAAAGAGCATTCGCTATTCTAACCCCCCACTCTACGAAATTCGATCGTTTCACAAAACGTGATTGGTTGATTTCGTAGAACGGGGGATAGAACAGCGAATGCTCTTTTGGTTTGAACGCACCTTTACTTTAACTTAATCCTGTACTGTCTACAGTGTCTACCTGTACTTACATTGAAGTATGCTTTCCCTTTCAGTCAAAACGTTTCAGTTTATTCTTACAGAATACTACCTACGATGATCATAGTTGCCCTACGTAATTCTGTTCTCTATTAATTTCAAGTAAAGTGTAGTACAGTGGAATGTATAATCAGTCAATGTATAGTAGTAGTTTAAGATTCGAAGGAAAAATATATGCGTAACAAACAGAAGGACTCTCAAATGATATATCTTTTTCAGGACGTAATCCAAGAACAAAAAAACACCAGAACAATATTTTTAGTTATTAGGTACATATTTATCCCGCATCTACCCAATAAAATACAATCAATGTTGAGAATTTTAATGAATACTATTAGTTGATCGCGTGTCTGTTGCTGCCAAATCGAATCAGTGACGTCATCTGACTGGTTTTCTGTCTATCTCAGCCAATATCGCAGCACAATCATCTTGCTAATGCCAGTGTAGGAATGCAGCCGAGAATAGGTGGGTATGTGAAATGAAAAAAAAATACTTTTTTTACATGAATGTAGTCACAACCAACCCCCGAAAATAGTAACAAGTCTAACCCTTCTTTCATTTCTGAGGTAAAGGATAGTCATAATTTAATCTGAAGAAAAATAACACTATTCTTCAGCTCTCTAGCATGTAAGTATTTTATGATTTCAATCCGTCCATTGCACTGGACACATGCACTGATTGCACATGACTGCAGTTCTGTAGGTACTATGTTTTCAAACCTAATCCTTTTTGAGTACCAATTCACAATGCACAGTATATTGTAATTATTACGCATTCAATAACGAAGACACGCCTCATGCAAATCTAGGCAAAGTAAATAGTAACTAAGGGCCTGTTATAGCATCCTCGAATAAAAGAAATCTAATGTTAGCTGCCCTCTTCTTTTATATGCCTGGGAAAGGATAATACTTACAATGATTACATATATTATACATGCATATGCACATGCTTATGTATAATATATGTAATCATCTGTTTCTAAGCCAGAATATCATGAACGCGATAGAGTTTATGCAAATCGAAAAGTATCAGCTTCTGTATTTTATAGCGCAGGCCATATCATATATCCCAAGTTCCCAAGGGAAACGGATACTTTCCCTGTATGAAGTCTAACGGTGCATAATCAAGTAGACTTGTACCTAACGATAACGACTCTTGTGTATTCACAGTGATAATATAATCAACTTTATTATTGCAACCGTTATAGGTGCCTTTCCATACGGATTCCGCGAGAGAACCGGTTTGATCTTTCTTAATAAATGTACCTCGGTGTAAGTATAATAAACATGGAACAAATACCTGCGTTAAATTGATTTGTATTATAAGTGTCAATTGCAAGAAAATTGAACGACACTATTTTTGTGTCCCGATGTTATATTCTGTCTAACAACCTATGGCAGTAAATATTTGAAACTTATTAGCAGTTGATACAGTTCAAAATCAAAGTGGCCATATTAATGTGGCTTCGGTTGTATTGGACGGTTAAAGCCAAATTTTTAGACATCATCAAACCCAATAGTTAAATAAGACCAGTAAAATAAGTTTTTTTAAAACGTACATTTTCCACATTTGTTCACAAAAGTGGCGTTTTCTTAATTAACCTAGTTTGACTCAGTTCACGAAACATTATTGAACCCACTAAATACAAATAATCAAAATCGCGCCTACATTTTGTAAATTGCCGCCTTTTACTACTGCGAAAGGTTTTTGGACAGCGTGCTGCGTATACCATACAGATAGTGATTATTTGATTAAGCCCTTAAATATAATAATATACAATTTTAATGTACTCGACCCCTTATTACGCAAATGAATTTATCGTATTGATTTGCATTAATGTAAATTTTATTATTTAGCTCATGTCATAATCAGCTAAGTCTAGTTTTTGCAGTAATAAACAATCATCGATAGGTCTTGAGTTACATCATCATCATCATCATCAGCTCAGCCTATGATAGTCCACTGCTGGACGTAGGCCTCTCCTATTAACTATGCGTATAGACGCATTAGGAGGCAAATGCCCATAATCGCCACGCTGGGCAAGCGGATTGGCGATCGCAGTAATGTGTCCACTATGATGACGCTGCTATGAGTTACATAGCAATTGTTAAATAGAAGATTTGCCTCCTGAACAAATGAACTAAAGAAATAATGAACCTTTACTTAGCATTAACTAAAACGAGTACGTATAAAATAATATAAAATGCAACGTAAGTATTGTTACTGTGAGCCGTGACTCACAGAGACGTGCAAAACTGTCGATTGTATTTAAGGCGAAGTCAGTTCAGAATTCTTCCTCGAATGCCATGCCCTGGCGGGCGTCGGTCGGTGGGCTGGCCACCTTTGCAAAATCCTTTCTGTTCTTGGCCAGTTCCGTGAGTGTGGTCATGTCTTTAATATTTGTCCTCTTCTTCGCTTGACCGTTGCTAAAACTTCTTTTTTCTTGTTCATTCTGTTTAATATCTCTATATTTGTTACTTTCGCTGTCCAGGGTACTCTTAACATACGTCTATACAGCCACATCTCGAAGACCTCTATTTTTTGTTCCATTTATTTCTTCAGCGTCCATTCCAGTTCAGAATACGCTTCGATAATGTCGACTTTATTGTATTTTACAATACATAATATGTACATATTCGAAGGTGCGCTATTTCAGGGTAAAGAAACACAGGGTACACAGAAGGGTAGGGTTTTCAGGGTACACAGAAGATTACTTTTCTGCGTAGGTACGTGCGGGATCCAACTAGGCTAGTAATTCATTGTAAAATATTATACGATATATGTGTTTAACTACAATAAACACTTGCGAGTATAAAATTGCGGCAGGGATAGTCTGAAAATTTTACAAAAGTATACAGTGTGAGGCCTTTAACACGGGAGAAAAATGAAATGAGTGACTCCTTAGACTATCGGCAATAATCCTGTAAAGGTCCTGGTGTTTCAAAGTGGTTAAGTTCGGAGATATTGTCATTCAAAGCTATGGACCTTTAGTACTGGATCTTGGCATCACGATGTCGTAGCTTGTCAGTCGCAAGACATCTTGATAGTATACTAGGTGCGAAGTCATAACAATAATTCTGTTTTTATTTTTACACTAATTTGTTACAGTTAAAAAAAAATACATTTTTCAATGATTCAAAAATGATAAGTTATTGATAACTTTTAATTCAAGTAAATGAACCCATTATAATGAAAAATACTTGAACAAAAGCCGTGTGGTGACGGTAGTAAGAATACATTTGTCACCACCCCAACTCCTCCTGCGGGTGTCGTAAGAGTCGACTGAGGGATTGAAGTGTCACTGACCACAATTTGATAAAAGATTGATGATGGGCAGCAGCGTCATCATAGTGGATACATTACTGCGATCGCCAATCTGCTTGCCCAGCGTGGCGATTATGGCCATTTACCTCTTAATGCGTTTATACGCATAATTAATAGGAGAGGCCTACGTCCAGCAGTGGACTATCAAAGGCTGATGATGACATGAACAAAATTACAAAAAAACGTTTTTTTTATTTTATTACAATATGTGGAAATGATTGTTGAACAGCTTATTAATGCACCGTTTAAATTTTCGCCCCCGTTGTAGGCCACACACTGTATAATAATATAGTAATTATGATTGAAGAGAGCCTAAGCAGACTTCCCTTTAACGTGTTTGCTAAACTATAGTTCCTGCTTAAATTTATTTACTAAACTTCCCAGTGATAGCGCGGTCGTGAGGTTTATCACGACCATAGAGTTATCTAGACCACTTGGCGTTTAGCACTAAGGCCCACTAAACTAGCCACTTTGCAAAAACAGCAACGATCACATTTGGAAAAGTACCGTTAAAGACTAGAATGTCGTTTAGTCTGGGGTTATATTCTTGTTTTGGTTTTGTAATGGGTTTTGTGTGCTAGATTGCTAAGTTTATCAACATTTTACGTTTAAAACCAGATAAAATTGGTACTTGAAATACTACAAAGGATTCGATATAAGCAGTTAAACACATTTTCTTTAATATGATACCAGCTACAAAAATAAAATCAATGGTATTAGACTAGGTTACCAATTTACCATAGTACATAAATACAATGATTTCATTGCTTTCGTTACGTTATTGTCTGGTCTGTAAAAATACAGGGAATCCCTGTCGGCTTCAATTTTGAATATAAAATATGTTTGTAGATTGGTCATACAGATTTTATTATAATTATGGTTAACTCGTTTTAATTATATACTATACTATGGTTGTTATTATCTCTTCTGTGGACATCGTAAAAGTTAGAGAATTAACTCTGTAATGAATAAGACTTATTAGCAGTTGATAGAGTTCAAAACCACAGTGGCCATATTAATACGCCTTCGTATGTATTAGAGGGTTAAACGCAAATTTTTAGACAGCACCAAATTGTTACCCAATAGACGGACCTATCATTTTTAAATAGGTACTTGAGGTTAAATAAAATCAGTATAATCGGAGGCTTTCTCATTTCTCTTATGATTTCTCAATATGAATCACAATAATTATAATCATACGATAAACTAACAAATATTTTTGTTATATAAGAATTAAGACTAATTAAAAATGAAACTAACTACGAGTAAAATCAGGTATAATAATATACCCGAAATGTTAATTTTCAACATTTGTCCACAGAAGTGGCGTTTTCTTAATTTATTTAATTTATTTGAACCAGTGTGCGAAACAGTATTGAACCCACTAAATACAAATAATTATTTAACGTTATTTGTAGGAGACGGTATGAATGCAGATGCAGTCGTCTAGTGAATTACAATGCATCTGGCGCCTGCATCGACGCATAGTTTAAATTATTTTGCCATATACAGCTTCGAGACAGGATGCAATTTACATTACATAGACATAGTATTGATTTCAAGAGATGAACTGAATAAGTTAGCGATTCTCTTTCAACGAATTGTTTTTATGATGAGAACATGGGTCTCAGAAGTTTCGCTCGACACCTCAGTAGGTCTAAACTTTAGAACCTAATCTGAATCGCGATGTGTCAGTTCCATAGAATATCTGTCAAAAACTGACAAGCAGAACCTAAACTGAATCGCATTTAAGACATCATGGTAGCCTCCTAGCCACTCATTTACTTTAGGTAACTGTGGTTACCAGCTGTCACTCTCATTTTACATAGGAATAAAGCTCAACCTGCGACCTCTATAATTATATTATATTAGATAACTAGCGACCCGCTCCGGCTGCGCGCGGGTACTAATATAGCTACATAAAAACCTTCCTCTTCCTCTTGAATTACTCTACCTATTAAAAAAAATCTCATCAAAATCCGTTGCGTAGTTTTAAAGATTTAAGTGTACAAAGGGACATAGGGACAGAATAAGTGACTTTATTTTATACTATGTAGTGAAAGGTCGCAGGAGTCCGCTGGATGCGGATGACCGGTCCATTGTGGCAGTCTTATTCAGCAGTGGACGTCTTTCGGCTGATATGATGATTATGAAGATGAAAGCTCAACCAAAATTTCAAAGCAAATGAGTGGCTAGGATATTTGAGCATTTTGCCTGGCGTCGGCAGATAGTGGTAACCCTGCAAGTGACTGACGCTCAATGCATCTGATTAGATTACAGAGTGACTCACATGTCCCTGATCTATAACATGGGCTCAGAGCTCAATCAGACCTTTGTAGCTGGTGCGAGGCTGGGATTCTATTTGAGATTATTTTAATCGCTGAGCGAGTTTCGTTCTTCGTGTTTTTCAAATATCTGAGGATGAAAGAGGCGTAGCCGTGTGGTAACGGCAGTACGAATACATTTGTAACCATCCCAACTCCTGCGGGTGTCGTAAGAGTCGACTAAGGGATTGAAGTGTCACTGACCATTTTTTTGATAACGATTGATGATGGGCAGCAGGGTCATCATATTGGACAGATTACTGCGATCGCCAATCCGCTTGCCCAGCGTGGCGATTATGGGCATTAACCTCCTAATGCGTCTATACGCATAGTTAATAGGAGAGGCCTACGTCCAGCAGTGGACAATCATAGGCTGATGATGTGTGATGTGAAAGAGGGGTAGACCAGTGTGACTGTGTAATCTTAAGGCTGCAGCGGTGTTGAAAAGATAAGTCCTGAGTTTCTCGTTGTTCGTCTCAGGAAAGTCGTTTCCTTTGAAGTTTATCCGGAGTATTTTTACTGGCAAATAAATTTTAGTGATTTACCTTATGCGTTTTAATTACGTGCGTCCATGCGTGCAATTTGCGAGTAGTTTGTAGCAATTAGTAGTAACTAGAAATTATATATACAACCCTTCTCCTCCCTATTTTCTAATGTATCCGGTTCTGAGTGATGGTATTAGGACTATTTGGTATGAAACGGTACGCAAAATACAAAATATAGATGAAAACAAATCAACATTAGAGTTAATAAGTTTTTATCTATATTTTGTAATTCCCTTTGTTGCGTGTGCAGTACGTGCACGGGCGCATTGTAGCGTATGAAATGTCATAGTAGAGAGCACACCGTTTAATAGTCACGCGCACGTGCACGCCGCGCTAGCGGTATGCCATTTGATATGACATTTACATACGCTACAACGCCTACGCCACGCACACGCGCACGCGTAGGTACGTGCTGCTCACGCATCCGGTGTGGCTTGGCTTCAAAGGACAAACCTGGATGATATGAAATCATTATTTTTTATTACCTTCGTAAACGTATGTTTACCGATTCGGTTATTCGAATGCAAATTTTCTTCATCATTTATATCTACGATAAAGTACGTATTACGCATTCACTAGGACTCATTAATCAATGCCACTGTATTTATGAATCTAATTTTAGTGAAATGAGTCCAGAGCGTGTTCAAATAGGCTGGAAGCTTATTTATAGGTTGGCCCTGAAAGCGAATAGCCCTAGATTCAGTGCAAGGGCATCTTACAACACAGATTCTGTATTCGTTGGTACTTGAACGAGTACCTATTACGTCCTAACTGGCAGATATACACATGACTAAGCTTACCTTGGCAATAGGTAAGTAAATGTACCTGATAAAATCGCATACAAAAATTTATTTAGAGGAAATAGAAGTTGTCGTAGAACAGAAAACCGCGTCAGAATTTAGGTAATTATACGTAGAGGACATATTCGCAACGCTGTATTTTGTAGCTTACCTTATATTAAAAGTAATAAAACAAATCCAGAACTTAAGTCCCTTGTAGTTTGTAGTGTGGACAGTAAATAATAAATAGTATTATTATAGTAGGTCTATAGTGATGTCAAAGTCAGGTGACCATCTAACTACAACATCTTTTAGTTTCACACCGGTACGTTATGTTATGACTTTTAATGAAGGTGCTGGTACTTGTAGTAACAGCACCTACAACCCCATAGTATGAGGACATTTCAGAACTAAATCAGAACGTGTTTCCGAAACAAAATTATCAAAATCGTTAGCAGATTTTTGCAGCCGCCCGTGTGTACACATACACCTAGCGGATGTATACTTTAAAAACGTCATTTGTACTTGACGTCCACTCCACCGTTTAGCCATAAGGAAACATTCACACGAAAAAGTAGATACCTACCGCAATAATCACACTCCGAATAAGGCTAGGTGTGGAGTTGAATCATAATATTTTGAACACCTGTGTTTAGGTTCTAGAATTAGTATGCCAACGATGTTTACTGCAGTTTCTTTATATGTCGCGTCATTGTCGGGTGGACTATTTTGAACAAACAAACGATGATTCTAGATACAGTGTATGGATTAGTTTTATTTTCTTGTTGCATTTGTGAACCCTTTAAGGTACCTACTGTGAAGTGTGAACCATTTGATTTATTTTAAGGATGTAGACTATGAATGAAAAAATATAATAATAGGCCGCTGCTATACGTATTTAAAGGGAGATCACAAATTGTTAAGTGCAAGGTTATCAATTGTTTTATTTTTATACAAGTAAGGAAAACATTGTGAACAAGAAAATTTTACATTTATTACACAATAAACTGCGATCTATAGATTCGTAATTGATCATTAACACTTCATACCTACATAAGAGTACCTACTTCACACTACCTACTTATTAACTTCGTAAATTTATTCTACAGGTGTTATGTTATAGGTACATTTCAACGTAGGTGGATAAATATCAGTAACGTAGCTATCTGAGCCGTCTTTCGTCAAAGTTTTCGATAATCTATTCACGGTGTCCTGTAATTTCGGGCTAATTCACAATTGTCGTATAAATATATCTTCCAGAAGAAAATATCACTTTCCTTTTCCCCAGGCAAATAAAAGAAAAGTACAAGTGACATTTATCTGATTGATATATTTTATTCAGGGATGGTAAAACTGGCCCTTAGGCTCAATTTCCCCAAACTTTTGTTCGAAGAATAACGCTTATTCTCAGATATTTACTAGTGTCAAATTGAGTTTTGACACTTTTGACATTACTATCAGAGAGCACCTAAGCGTTAATCTTCGAATTAGTTTGGTGAAATCGAGCCTTAGGGTGCGGCTCCACTGACGCAGAGCGGAGCGGAGCTGTGGGAGCTCGGCCACAGTGTTTCGAATTTTGAATTTGAAGAATGTATTTGGTCAATTTTGCGCAGCTCCGCTCAGCGTCGGTGGAACCTCACCCTAAAGGTGCATTCAGACCAAAAGAGCATTCGCTGTTCTATCCTCCGCTCGACGAAATCAACCAATCACGTTTTGTGTAACGATCGAATTTCGTAGAGTGGGGGGTTAGAATAGCGAATGTTCGTTTGGTCTGAATGCACCTTTAGAGGCTTAAAAAAGGGATAAAATCATAAGTTTATTCTTTAATCGCTTTATGATAGATATAAGTATATAACTCTGCTGTATTATCGATCGGATCGGAACTAGTGACGAACGACTATGCCAAACCGCGTTAAACTTTTGTCACCCAACTGTAAACTGAGGAGGCTTGCCAACAACGGGAACAATGTAATGCGTCGCATATGAGCCGTGGGGGACAATGACATTGTTTTAGCATTACGTAGCGCATCATGCTATGTGAACTTCCTTGCTGCAAATATAAGTGGGATTATCTAGCAGTAAGTAGTAGTCACAAAAAATCGGCCATCTGCGAGTCGGGCTTCGACGGTTTCGCTACCATTATCAATGTGTCATAAAAAATCACGTTCGCTACGTGCTAGCTCTCTCAAATATCAATTTAAACTACTTTTTGATATTTCTTGTGAAAAGCAACAACTAACTATCATGGTGCACGAGATACAGCCTGGTGACAAACGGACAGACAGACAGCGGAGTCTTTGCCATTTTACTCTTTGGGTATGGAACTCATAAAACTAAGAAAGCTACCATTATACGCTAATTGGGCTACCACGATACTGCAGTGCAATGAGAAGAGGGATAATCATGTCGTTGAAGTTGAATTAGGTACAGGTACCTATCACGGAGACTAAGAGACAGCCAGGTCGCTGACCCACCTAGTGTTGAAGCAAGAAAAACGCCTTCAAACGATCTCAAATGTCATGACACTTCCAAGACCAGATTTGGCGCAAAAGAGTGAAGAGACCGAACGATCACAAATAAAGGCACTGTATCCCTAATAGCGCAGGGAAAGAAGATCAGAATATGCCACCATGATGGGCAAGGATATCATAAAATGGAAGTGAAAGGCTGCCTGGCGACGGCAGTAAGAATACAGTCACCACCCCAACGGTTCTCGTGGGTGTCATAAGAGTCTACTAAGGTATTAAAGTGTCCCTGAACAATTAACTATTAATTTATTGAAAATTGATGACGGGCAGCAGCATCATAGTGGACACACTACTGCAATCGCTAACGCGCTTGCCCAGCGTGGTGATTATGGGCATTCCTCCTAATGCACCTACGTTCAGGAGTGGACTGAAACAGGTTGATGATAATGTGGCAAATATTAATATTAATTGATTTTATGGCTCTCGTACCTTCCTCACTTTTGCGCGTCGCGGGAGTGTGAATGAAACAGAAATCAAATCCAAATATTATTCATAGAGTTCTATCTGATAGCCACGACCGCGAAGCCTGGTAAAGTGGCACGTGCGAAGGATCCCATACAACTCTCCACATTGTCGCGGTTAAAACACGTTCGTTAGTATGGGACGTGGTAAAAGGAGCATCTGTTGATTAAGATAACATTTCTGTGATGCCTTGCTTTAAACACGTCTTAAACTACTTTTCCGTCAGTTCAAGCCAGTAATTAAATGGACGGAATTTGTAACAGAGGCGTTCCCACAGTTAGCAATGAAATTTTAGTGATACCTACGGACACACTTGTCTCGTTTTAAAATTAGCATTATATCTTTAACATTGCATCCTAATTGTAGTCAAAATTATATTTTGAAAGATAAAATGCTCCTCTCCATTTGCACAATCCAGGGTTAGGATACTAACACGAAGTCAACTGGTTAAGTAGATATATTTTTGGACTTTAACCGATTAACCTCAAGTAAGTGACCTAACCGTGGATAGTTCAAGTGAATCTAAGTTTACCAGTACCTAGGCAAATCGTAACGAAAATCGAAAACGAACCTGGAATTTCGAACAGAGAATCAAGATACAAGCTACATGATTACGTTAATAACGGTGATGAAACCTTTTTGTTATAACTCGCAATTCAATTTTCTCGTCATATCTTGGATTATTGCATAATTTGTCAGTTACTTAGACGAAAATTGTAGGCTTAAAAGCCTTCATTAAATTATAGAGATACACATCGCTCGTGGATTAACATTGAGCTGAAAAGCGCTCAAAGAGATATGGCAATATCTACATGGATGGTCTATGTCGACTGTCGATATTCATAACCTCTGTGAACTTCGCTACTTAATTTATTTCATACGTAGGTATCTTTACAATTTGCGTCGCGAGCTGTCATGATAATCACATCTCATAACGATGAAAGCTGTTCAACGGATATCAGAACGAGAGCAAAGCACCTGCCACGAACTCGCAAATTTCGAGGATTTGTCTCAGTCACTCTTAATGACGCCTTCGTTGGATTGACAGACAAATACTCGAAATTTACGAATTTCGAAGTCCGCGGTAGTAGGCCGGGTTTCGAAAATATCACACCAACCTCAAAGCGTGGAAACGCGTCCAACTGATAAACAAAACACTGCCGCGTCAAAACTTCCACGTACCGAGCTCAGAAACAATCGCATTCTTCTAGAAACATTTAGATAAGTCGCAACCACTAATTACTTAACACGTTAGTCTGTCGACGGGGTGGCGGGAGTACTGACTGGGCTAGCCCAAATGAGACGAGCCTGTAATTTGTTAAGGGAGAGTTTGGCTATAACTGTCATTGTTACCCCGTGTTTGTGTTTTGAAATTTCTATGTATTAAAAAAACTGGTCAGGTTTCAACAGGTGAACTCTAATGTTACATGTCTCTTGGTGGATATTATTTTTTGATTTTTAAATATTTATTTTCAAAACAACAATTTATGTACATAGATTAAATCTAACTAATCTACTTAAGCTAACGAAGATGCTGGTGGCATTTCCTCGCTGTATCGTAAGACTTCCTCGCACAACGCATCAGGCGTTGTGCGAGGAAGTCTCTTTAAGATCATGGGAATTGGAAATTCGATTCTGATAGAATTTTCCAAGTTTATTTTATAAGGGTCAATTACCTAGATCGAGACTGTCGCTCGTATTGAATTTTAGGCTGCATCATTTAAATAAGCAGTTTGATTAGACTAAGTTAAATCGACTAAGTTAAATCAAACATATTCCTACCTTCAATGTCCATGTAATATATGTATTTCTTACTCGATCAGCAAAATAGGGACTCTTCGTCTTGGGTGATTGTGATTAACTTATTATCGAGGTACTTAAATTGTACATATGTGTAAAATATAGTTAAGACTGTATTGTGGTCAACAATTAGGTACCTGACATTATCTTACTGGGTTTAGCAATAATGGCAATACTTTTTCTAATATTCACACGTAAAATTATAATAAATGAATGGTCTATTCCTCACACCGATTAATATTAAATGCGCAATGACAATGCATGACCCAGAAACGAAAACTAACCGTAGGTATATCCTTCGGGAACCATGCGATGGTTGACCTAAAAGTGGCTCAATCAATACAGGAACATACTGTCAATAAAATAATATACAAACAAACGTGAGCCATTAGTTTTCATAAGGCTTGTTCACGAAATAAAGTAGCGATTGCTGTATAATTCTTTTTTTTTGTATGAGACCGTACCTTAGTATGGGTGTTATTACAAGGAAAGGCTTTTTGCCTATCTTCTCGGACTCTGTGGTTGATATTTATATCAAATTCTCCATAATTATGGACTTTTATTTAAATTTCTGTATTTAAGTAGTTTTTCTTATTTTACCATTTTGGGTCATTTAGTTTCCCAATGGGTCTGAACTAAATTACAATAACGATACTGTAATAAACTGTGAATCTCTTGTCTACAATTTTTATTAATTATTTCAAGACTAACATTGTTGAAATCGTCTCGGAAGTTCGCACTTTTTTGGGCGTGAATTTTTGCATTAAGCATTATCTGAAGTTGTTTTGATTTTGACGACTTTTCAGTGAATATCCAAAATATTGGATTGTTAAACATAAAACATAAGAATCATTTTACAGTCCCATGGCTGTTAGAACTACATGGGACTGTTGCGTAACAGTAGAGACTGATTTTACGATGGCTACTTTATTTCGTGAACAAGTTTTATTTACTCGTATCTTCCTATTCCTGATAGTAGCAGCAAAATCAAGACAATGCAAAAATACAATGTTGGTAAATATCATCGAGCTGAACTGATAGTAAAAATGTCTCCACATGTACAAATGATTATGCCGAGTTTAGGCTTATACTGTGATTCTCCGAGTCCGTTACTTTGGCGGCATATCCCTTAATGCTTTGCAAGTTATTGCAATATGAAACGGTTAAACTCGCGAGTATTTAGTCACTTTAGAAGTTATTTCCTATTTATACTGTATAGGTACGAGTACGCGATTATGTCCCGTTTTAGTTGAATAAAGTATTGAATGATGACCCAACACAAATTACAATAGATGATGCCATCAGTAATTATTCGTTCCCGCAGCCTATTTACTCAGGCACGATAATGATCTGTTATGTCGATAGCGATGGCGTGTCGCAGAATCTAGTTAGAGATAGCATCTCTCATTTAGCTTCAATGTTAAATATGACGTTAGAATGGAAGATGACTCACCAATCTTGGACGATTGAAGTGGAAGGGTTTGGTCTTCCGTTAAGGGTTTTCAGTGTCCGAAGAGACCGAACGTATAGTGAAAAAGTATTTACCAAATTAGACTTTCCCTTAACTTGCTAATATTACAAAATAAATTAAGGCTCTTCGTGACATGCCAAATGAGAACACGAAAGTGTCAGATATGTCAGGTGCTAATGAAACATGCCGTGTGTGTGCGGTCACGTACCCAAATAGCCTAACTTGTTGATTGGTTGTGCAAATAAATAGTCCGCAACGAGGGTCTGTTATTTGTGGGGACTTGATGTTAGATTACATAATCGTCCGTAAATAAGCCGTGTTTATATATACTGGCAACATATTAACGACCTTCAAAATATTGGAAAATATCTTACCCAATTTACTAATAATTGTACTCAACTGTTTCTCGAGTATGAGGCGGAGATCGAAGAGTAATCGCTTTTTTATCTCCTTAAACACTATACATACAGAAGATTATATCGAACCGTTTATAAGGCTGTACTTAAGTAGTTACTTTGGACTGCCTCTAGGGAGTCGTGTAAAGAAAGGGTTTTTGAAACTTTTATTTAAGACACAATCGGAAAAGCGATTTCAATTACATATGAAGTTGAGATATTGTCACACATATAATGATAATATTGTCCAACAGTATACAATATATACCCATGGTTCAAAATACATTATTTAACGATCTCCGTAGCAGTGGACAGTAGTGACCCCTACTTCCGAAGCTGGAAGTCCGGGGTTCTAATCCCGCATCTATTTATTCGTGCATTTATGACAGAAACACTTGTTTCTCAGTGATAATGTTTTTTATGTATTTTAGAATCTATTTATTATGTATATCGTCGCTTAGGACCCACGTCATTACTTGAGCTTACCGTGCTACTAGGACGATTGTAAGAATGTATTCCATGATATTCATTTCTTTATTATCTGATACTGGTATAGAATTAAAGTCTACTAGCAAGCTCGCCACGGGAAGTTTGACACAACACAAGACATAAGCAATCTCGCACAAACAGGTTCCAAGTGCAACTATCGGTACTAGCTATACTTGCAGTAGAGCTGTCGGCGGAATGCAAATAAGTCACGTGCCAATTCCGACAGACAATCTACCTACGTGATCTACTATAATACTATGCTGAAGTGAAGTGTGACACATACGTATGGTATTAATTCACACAGATTTCGTTTTTTTTATATTAATAATGCTATTAATCAAATTAAACTATAATGAAGTACCTAAACATAACCTTTATTTAAAAGTATAACCAGTTAAATTCTAAATCCTCTGCCTTAGCCAACGTACAACTTGGTGGCGGTAGAAACTGCGGGACCTTGGACTGTGGAGGCTAAAAAATTCATTGGATATGTGGCTCGACGACTGAAGAATAGGGCATGTGATCCTCGTTCCGGATCGCACCTGGTCCAACAGATTTCCTTGGACATTCAACGCGGCAACGCGGCCGGTGTAATGGGGACTTTTAGGCCAGGTACAGTTCGGAATGGTTTTTGTAGCTAAGTCCTGTCGTGTTAGCACATAGATAATATGCCGAAGCTTGTTGCGGATTCCATCATTGATGTGTATGAGACGAAGCCTGTGTTGCAGATACGTTTACGACAAAATAATAAAAAAAAAACTGATAAATACCAAAATAAAACTAAATAAAAACCAAAATAAATCTAAAACAGGGCCCTACGACATGGTACTATATACTCGTATGGTTGCCAACCAAAGTTCACAGATAAATTGCGGAACTTGGATATAATAAAATATTTTAAAAATAAAAATAAAACCGCCTTCAAAATTTCGCCCGAACTAAAAAGTTAAAAATAATTTTGGTTCCTACCTTAGGATTTCCTACCCAAACCTTTAAACCTTTTACCCTATTCATTAAAATAAAACATTATGGCTAGGTACCCTACAGATTTCTTAGAAGTCGGTGCCAAGCCGAATACGTTCATAGGTATATATTAGATAGAGCTTTGTAACTTAGGCCTACTGTCCACGAGGCATAGCTGCATAGACGCGGCACGGCGATGCGTGCAGCTTCTGTGCAGCCTGGCGTACTGACGTTGTCCACGAAGCGTAGCGTACGCGTATCGTAGCCTGCATTTTATTTCAATTCTTTCATTCGTAACGATGTCGTCCAGTGATGAAGACGTTATTTTGGCCTATTCTTATCTTCGAAGGCGGCGACTACGCCGTTTATATTGGGTACATCCATATATAGAAAGAAACATACATTGGAGACTATTTGTAGCTGCAAGAGAACTATCAGGGTATTATTATAGAGACACGGATATTTTTCCACTATCTGCACAAACTTTGCAGCCGTTCCCGCCATTTTTCTTACAAATATTTAACGTGTTGTTCCTTGCGATGCAGCCCGGCGTATGACACGCGGTACACCCGGCGGCATGAAGCTTGCATGCAGCGTCGCTGACGCGACGTTGCCGCTCCGTGGACGGAGTTGGGCGGGTTTGTATGTAAGCTGCACGCAAGCGTACACCAAGCGTACAATGACGAATACGCGTCTATGCAGCTACGCTTCCGTGGACAGTAGGCCTTACTGTCACTCCGATTACGCTTTTATCAACAGAATGGTCTGCCTCAGTCATTTTCATGAAAGCATAACCGGAGTGACAGTAAGTTACAAGGCTCTATCAAATACATATAAGTACTCGCAAAGTGAACATATTTGGCTTGGCACCGACTTCTAAGAAATCTGTAGGGTACCTAGCCATAATGTTTTATTTTAATGAATAGGGTAAAAGGTTTAAAGGTTTGGGTAGGAAATCCTAAGGTAGGAACCAAAATTATTTTTAACTTTTTAGTTCGGGCGAAATTTTGAAGGCGGTTTTATTTTTATTTTTAAAATATTTTATTTTTTGCTTTTTAGTAGTGTAAATGTAAAATCGTCATTCAGTATGCTCTAAATACTTATAATTAGAATGTACTGCACTGTAGTAGGCCATAAAACCTGAACTGGCGAACTTATATGAATACAAAAACAATTTCAAAGGTAACAGACTTAGCATGCCAATATTATTTAAAGAATCACTAACCGCTAACCGACATGTCATAACTACTAAGCAAGCACTTGAATAGATCTTTATAATGTATGACATTTGTTATATACAAAGAATGATCCTCCAACCCCTAATCGTTAAGGAGTTATTCCTTTCATCATCAGCTCACCAACATGAGACTATGACCACCTAAAGGCAAATACTCGAATAGCCTCCAAAATATATGAAATATGTTATATTTAAAGAATTATCCCCCAACTCCTAATCTCCAAGGAGTTGTACCTTACATCATCAGCTCACCAACATGAAAGGATGGCCACCTAAAGGCAAATACTCAAATAGCTTCCAAAATACACGAAATATGTTATACTTAAAGAATTATCCCGCAACTCCTAATTGCTAAAGAGTTGTACCTTCCATCATCAGATCACCAACTTAAGATGTTCATGACTAGATGCAAATACTTGATTAGTCTTCGAAATTAAATGAAAAATGTCATGTGTGCCTACAACATTTGAAGAGTTCCCTCGATTTCTCCAGGATCCCATCATCAGATCTGGATTCGGTGACAATGGGACCAACTAGAAGGTATACCCTTTCAAACAAAAAAAGAATATTTCAAATCGGTCCACGCGTCTTCGAGTAATCGGGGAACATACATAAAAAAAAAAAAAGATTTCGACGAATTGTAAACCTCCTCCTTTTTGAAGTCGGTTAAAAAAGCACAAAGTTAGATCTGTAGAAATATTTATTACAAACTAGCATTTATTTATTAAAAATATTTTCATTTTCATTTCATATTCATATTGGAAAAATCGATCTCTAAACGTTAGGTACTTCTTTGTCAAAGAGAGAGACGGGATGTACTGAGATTAATGTCAAAACAAGATTATATTTCATAACATAGAATGCCCCCGTTACAAAGGTATAACAAAATAATGTTACTTCAGTAAAGCCCAGACGTAAGGTGCGGTTAATACATTAAGCGTCAAGGAAATCCAATAAGCTAAGTTTATTTGGGCAATTGACCTAATCCAACGTAATTTGTTCAATACAATGTGTTAATATAGAGATAAGGATAGCTAATTATATTTGTACAGTTAATTGTACTACACTGTATATTATTTTGTACATAAATGCAAGCTTTTTATAAAAATGACACAATTTGCGGCGCATAAGGACGAAATTTGCTTGTATATTTATGTACGGCATATTTTATGTTACGGCAACAGCAGTAAGAATACATTTGTCACCACTCTGACTCTTCCCGTGAGTGTTTATGAGCATTATTGAGTACTGTAGAGGTTGTATAACAAACAATCGTCTACATTACTGGTTATTTTCTTTGAATCATAATGATTACATAAGCACCTCGTCAATGGGCTCAATTTCAGTATCATTTTCTGCAACACACAAGATATAGCAACAAACAATAATAGTAATTTTAACTTGGTAAGTTAGGGGACAAACCTCAATAATTTACTTACAATTTTATTTTGTGATTTAGTAATCGTGTTATTTCAAATCTAGTATTTGCATGTGCAATTAATTGTATAAATTAAACAACCCTCACTTAGTTTTTAACCTTACCCCACATGTCAAACGCAAATTTTCTACCCCTTCAAAAGTCTGAGTCATATTAATATTAGTCATGGCCCAACTAAAATTATCCTGATTTATGCAATCACTGCCGCGTGGTGACGGCAGTAAGAATATATTTGTCACCACCCCAACTCTTCCCGTGGCTGTCGTAAGATTCGACTACTAAGGGATCAAAATGTCACCGACGATTCGTTTATAAAAGTTTGATGATGGGCAGTAGCGTCATCACAGTGGATCGCCAATCCGCTTGCCCAGCATGGCGATTATTTTACCTCCTAATGCATCCATACGCGTAGTTAATAGGAGAGGGCTACGTCCAGCAGAGGACTGAGATAGGCCGATGATATGATACAATAACGATTTTCATACAATATTACAGGAACAGGCTTAAATCAGTCAGTATTCACGAGTTCATGTTTTTGACTTTGCAACACACCCTTGGTGCAATATTAACACGGGTGTCAACTATATATGTGAGCATTTTAGTAAAAAAAGTCCCATTTTTAGGGTTCCGTAGTAATCAAGGATCCCTTATAGTTTCGCCATGTCAGTCTGTCTGTCCCCAGCATAGCTCAGTGGCCGTTAGTACTAGAACTCTGTAATTTGGTAAAGTTTGGAATTTTTTTTTTATTTTGCTGTAATACTATAGTGTGGTAGTCTCTTAAAAAGAATAAAGGGTCTCAATAGAAAGTTTTTTCTAAAGTAAATATTTTTGGAGAAAACCGATAATGAATAAAAAAAATACTAGACCCCTCAATAGCGATATATTTAGGACATCAACTCGTCACTATTTGATGCTGTACTAAAAAAACAAAAAGCAACATAGTTGAGTCCATATAAGTATTGTTCATCTTTTAGTGTAATGGCGGCCCATCTGTCATGGGTCGGTGGCACCTCTACTTTTGACTAAACGGTAACCACTGACCTATATTAGGAGACAACGCCCCATAGACTTTCCTTTGTTGTTGTTAAGGCACCCATTTCATGTTTATTTTTTAACGTACGCCAACTGAATTAAAGAGATTGTTGGTAATGGGGTCTATGTTAAAAATTTAACGTTTGGCATTATACTTGTGTACCACAGAGATTAGGACAAAAATATGACTCAAAATAATACACTTTTGCTGCCCACTGTTCTAACCGATTACAGAAAACAAGGAAATCCGTTCATAATACATAACTGATTACACGTATCGTTAGCCTCCAACATTAGTTAGGCATTTTCATTGCTTTGTAAACAAGCTTGCTAATCAAATATTCATAAGTGTGTAAATCGTTTTGTAATTGAATAACACTTCAATAGGCGCGTGGTATGATATGACTATGAGGTGGCAAGGACATGGTCTACGGAATAAGTTGACTACTTAAAACAATACCTAAAACAAGCTAGCAATGGTACAGTATAACAGGCGGCAAATTTAAGTGAACAAAAATCTCTTAAGGCCACGGCATTGGTCTAAGGACCGGCTTAGCGGAAAACCATACGTGCGAGAGGGAGTTCCCATATCGGCATCCCGCTCCAACTCATGGATTCGGTCGCCGCCGGTCGCTTGTCTTTAAAATCGATGTTTTTAGATTAATTATCGGGGGTCTACACAATTGACGAAGTAAGGACAAGTGAGAGATAGATATTATATTACAAATTAAAACTGAACTTACTAAACTCTACTAGTACATATACATATATCAAATATTTAAATATTGTCGATTCAAATAACATCCCTGTAAAACTAAACAGAAAAGTTCAACGACCTTTGTTTAGGAGGCGTCTATTTTCCACCACGTTATATTTAGTGCCTGACCCAGATATGTAAATCGCAGTTTTCCTCGTTCCCCTTAAAACAGGGGTCGTTGGCGTCATTCCCGAAGGGTGTTGTCAAGGAATCGATTAAAGAAACAGGAGCATTAACATATCTTACTTTGATACGTAGGTTGCCCTAAAAGTTTCGGGAATCGGGAAAAATACGCATTTTAATGAAATAAAAGTACCTTTATTGTTTTTCAAAGTATTCTCTTTTGTGTTTAATACACTTTTTCATTCTCTGAAACCAGTTTTTAAAACAGTTATTGAAGTCTGAAGTGGGGGTTGACAAAATGGCTATTTTATAAGCGTCGACTGCTTCTTCCGCGGTCTGAAAACGCTCACCACGCAACCGATTCTTTATTTTCGGGAAAGTAAAAAAATCGTTGGGACTTAGGTCGGGGCTGTACGGAGGATGGTCCAGTAATTCGACGTTTTCGCCCTTCAGATAGTCGTCTGTTTTCTGAGCGGTGTGAGGGCTGGCATTATCATGGTGTAGTATAATACGGCGGTTAGGGTTAGTTTTTCGCAGTTCAGCAAAAACAATCGGTAAACAAACGCCTATATACCAATCGGCATTGACAGTTCTTCGATCTTCAAGAGCGATAGTCGCCACGTGACCCGATTTGGAGACAAACGTGGCTACCATTTTTTTGATCGTGCTGCGAGAACGAACAACTTTTGTCGGCTTCGGTTCGTCTTCGTAAACCCAAACTCGAGATTGGTTTTTCGATTCAGGCTCATATGCGTAAATCCATGATTCGTCACCTTACACAATACTAAAAACGGCATTTGAGCTTCCTCCATTAAATCTTTTTAAAGTTTTGCGGCACCAATTGACACGTACCGTTTTCTGGTCGTCAGATAACAAGTGAGGAATCCACCGGGAAAATAACTTCCGCACGCCCAACTCTTGTTGTAAAATAACTTGTACCTGACTCATTCCAATGTCTAAAGTCTCCTGAATCTCCCGATATGTAACATGCCTATCTTCCTTTATCAGTTGGCGAACAACATCGATGTTTTGATCGGTAACGGCCGTTTTCGGTCGACCCTCACGTACGTCATCCGCAAGAGACACACGGCCACGTTGGAATTCCGAATACCACCTGTATAATGGTCGTCTTTGAAGGTGCTTCACTACTAAAAGCAATAGTTAATCGGTCTCCACATTGTTGTTGTGTTAATCCACTTTTCAAGTCATAATAAATCATTGCTCTAAAACTTTCGCGGGACAGCTCTATTTTCACCAGCGACTCAACGACTTTAAAAAACAATTGAAAATCGGACATTGTTTTTTTTTTCTAAGTGGCCAGTGTTTTCGAATAATGAGACTATGCTTGTAAGAAAGAGGTATAACACATGTCAAATATACGTTCCTAAGTATTAAATTCCCGAAATTTTCAGGGCATCCTACGTAACTTCGTAACTTTACTATAGTTGAGATATCAACTAAGTTCCTTGAGATTAAGGTTCGTAATGCAATGACGCGGAAGATATAGGGTTTAGAAAATAGGTACATAGTATTTATGGCTTTTGTTCCCTGCGGTTCTATCGATTCCGCAAAGACACGTAACAGCTTTATAACGAAACACACCTATTTTGTATAAATATCTTAACACATGTATTTAGACTAGTGGTAGCGAGATTTAGACAGCAGGTAACTTGACACGCATTTTCAAAAGATTGTGTGTCGCGTTATGGTGATGATTTATGTAGGTATGCTAATTTAGAGTTCTTTTAAAATGTCACTACAAAACCATAAACCTAGAATATATTTTCTAAACTGCTATCCTAGCACTATCAGAATCAATACAGTGGTATAAAAGAAGGTATTTCATTGTATGTCATCGTTGCCCCCACATTCTACCTATAGCAATCGTCAGTAGAATCTATAAAAATGTAAACAATGCTGTGGAAAGTCAACTATATTTGTTTACTTTTTTTACTAACGATTTGTATACGTATCCCCTTCATTCATAAACCGAAATAACTCAAAATTGGAGGATATTGAGGTTTTAAGATAATACAAATTAAAGAAGAGCGAAGCATGGGATGATTTCAACAATCGCCGAAAAAACTCGCGCCGGGAAACGAAATAGTACTTACACTATTGCACAGTACTCGTTTAAAGGAAGAAGAGTAATTCGTATAATTTTAAACGCGATTACATAGAATTTTTAGTTATTTCGGTTTATTAATGAAAGTGCGGTATATGCGTATTAAGGTGGAATGTCACGGTCAGCTAGGCACTACAACGCCAATAGATGGCGTTATAGTGCATAGGTGGCGCGAATTCTACGTATTTTTATATTTTATGTATGATAATAGAAATATTTTTAATAAGTAATATGTTTGCCGAAAATAAACTGCTGTTTCTAATGTGGCCAACTAAATTTCAGGTGAGGTTTAATTTACTAAATAAGTTTATTTGAATAAATACGAAACGCTGCCGCGGCTGCGCAGTATGCACACACACATTCAAACCCTTATTCGTTTACGAAACCGACTGCTTATTTCGGAACGTGTATTGAACTTGGATTAGGCTAGTTGGATGACCATCTGACGCACATTCATTAGGACTAAGGTTCAAATCTCGTAATTTCAATATATTTTTTACTTTACATTACATGACTTTTTATTTTTTTTAATGATACTTTACCTATAATTAATTTTTTTTCAGTAATAAATAAATAACCTGTGGCCTATCCCACAAAACTTTACAAGCGTATAATTCTACAAAATTGTATAAATTCCAAAACAAATAATTGTTAATTTTGTAGATTTGTATGCTTGTAAAGTTTTGTGGTATTGGTCCCTGAACTACCAGCCTAGGTTTAATTTGGGTGACCTTATATATTTACTCACCAAAAACGTTTTCAGGTGATGTTATGGCATCTAGTTCCGGTATTTTTTGCATGGTCAATCTGAAATAGCCTATACTACTAAAAAACGGGCTTGGATGTCCTAACCTAATAGGTGTCCAATCAGAATGGGACGGAATCTATTCGATGACTTCAGTCAGATAAGTTTTCATATGTAGATATAATTATATTAGATATTTCTAGTCACTTTAATTATTAGATTCCTTCCCATTCTAATCACGTGTGGAATACAGAGATAAAGAAAACATCTATTTATAAATTCAGTGGTTTATTTACATCATATCATATTATTTTTATTTATTATTTCTATTTTACGTTTTTCTGGTTTTATACATGGATATAGGAAGATTGCTTGACGTTGTGTGTGTTGCTTGGAAGTGAGCCTCACGCATCTACACATATTGTGACACCTGCAGTTGGCCCTGGATCTGAAATCAGAATACTCATCGTCAAAATGGTGTATGATGATTACTGGAATAAAAAATACATTTCAGCTTTGTCTAGTTAGGTAGCGGTGAACTTGACTGCGAAGTTAGGGAGGGAACCTGGGTTCAAAACAGGTTCAGTGAGTATCTACAAAATGGTTATATTTTTAAAAGTTCAAGGCCTGGAACACATCATCCCTCGGGAAACTAACGTTTCCGATATTTATGTAAAAAATATATTATTCTTATAATATAATATATATTACTATTTATCTACATGTCAAGTTTCCTCATTCCAATCCGATGAGCAGTTGTTGCGAAAACAATAAACATCGAAACATTTTTGTTATAATAATAGTGGAAATATTATATAATAAAAAAAACTGTTTGAATACCGGGAGGAAAAATATCCAGCAAATCAGCCTCTACAGAACTTACCTTTTGATTTCTCCGTAATATAGTATCATTTCTCCAAGGCTTCGCTTACAAGTTTTTTTAAGGCCCGAGTATCGGTGGTTTTTATAGCCTTTCCGGGACGTTTGTGGCTACATAATATACAAACGTATAATAAATCCTCATGTAAATCACTGCACGCTATGAGATATTTCAAACAATCGTAGGCAATTTAGCGTCAATTCGGATTTGTAGGTATAAATAAATGGTAAAACGATAAAGTACTGCCGGTGATTTAGAATCAGAGTGACGTTTGAATTTAGTGTTGCCTTGCCAAATAGGTTTTACGTTCAGTTCCACGAGACTATAATTTAGTACGCACATCTATTATAAAAACATTAAATGTAACTAGTATGTATAGGTATATTTTCTATAGTAAAAGGTCTTTCGTTCGGCTTTTGCATGGGGATATGGCCTATATGGCAACATTAGCAACGCTTGCGTTTGATATTGTTGAAAAATAAATAACATGCGAAATGCGTTAGGGCAGAGCGGCAACGTAGCATTTTCAGCCAACTGGCAACGTCGCCTTCCAACGCACACACCGAACGTACGATTGGTGTATGACACTGTCGTCGTTCACCCACATATTGACAAATCTTTATTAAAATAAAGTACTAATTTAAGCTATTATTCGACCCTTTATATTACAGAAACATAATTTGCCGCAAACAAATATAAAATTGATTGTCGATTTAAGTGATTTCATTGTAAAACTATGATCCATTTACCCATATTTGAATAAATACATTAGTATGAAAAACGAACCACCTTAAGTGTCATGCGAAATTGACGCACGTTTCAATAACCACTAAAAGCGGGACCATCATAAGCTTACTGCTTTGTGCCCGTTATGGATATTGCATTGAAAGCAGAAAGCTTTTTACGAGTATATAATTACAAAATATAATAAAATTGTTTCTTCGATCCGTTAGATCGGTGTTTAGTTCTCAGAAGTTCATTTTCACTGCAACAGCAGGTTCTTTATTTTAATTTTACTTACGAAAGCTGAATAGATACTGTTTTTGCCTCTATATAATCCACAGCCGTATTAATGCGGAACGAATCAGATTTTGCACTGCTAAAATATTATTGCTCTCATAAAAACCTACTACGTTATTCTTATTTTTTATTTTAATTCAACTCAGTGAAAGTGTGAAATTTTGAATATTGAATTTAAAGAACCCGTATTTATTTGGCAGATAAGTTAACACTCCAATGCATAAAACAGGCAAAAACGCATTTCAAATTTGAATAGCAGTCAGTTAGAAACTAGTAGCCATATGTATGCATTACATTTAATTAATTCAACTGAAATTGCGGTGCTAATTTGACTTAGTATTGTAAGTATGTATTAAATTAACCTTTTGATACCCATTGACAGCTATACAATCTACGAACAAATAAAACATGGAAGCCGCACGCCATAGTAAAATTGGCTTTCAAAAACGGTCCTAAATTTTAGTTGACAAAAGTCACCCCTTCTGTAATGCATCACGGCAATGAATTTCAATGTCAACCTATAAAATCTTAAACCGCCATTTAAAAATAGTTGTGATTGGTCCATCAAACATTTTATTGGCTATATTCTACAAGTATAAACATTTGTCTAAAGATGTTGCGCCGAAATA
>JALPQI010009964.1:0-41893 GCA_025490895.1 Thaumatotibia leucotreta | reverse complement strand
GTTGATACCTCTTCAATGCAATTGTAAAACAAGCACCGTTTGTCTGGAGATATCATGCCTGATTACAGCCGTGTTTATAAGCATAGGTGGGTCATTGTCAGATTTAGGTTATCATCTTTTGGGTGGACATGAGTTCTTGTACTAATTTTGCGATAAAACAATTACTGGTACAACTAGGTTTCCCGTTCTACAACCCTATGTAGTGATCGTAGCATAGACTTATAAAAGCTATTAACTTTTGACCACCGAGTGGACAACTTTTGTTTATTCCAACTGACAATGACCCAGGTGCACTTGCATTCATACGTCCGGATTTTTGACACTTTCTCCGGACTAGGCAAGGCAGACACTTGCACTTGTCGGACATTTTTAAAAATGTTCTCACGAAATCGAATTGTAAATGTTTATTGTTTTTGATACATTTATTTCACAAGTTCAAGTGTAAAAGTTTACAAGTAAATATAATAATAAAATGTGTATTAAATATATTAAACAAAATAATTGGTTGGTGAAGCATATACGTAAAGCAAAGGGGTAAAATACACGATACAATACATCGGACCTTGCTAAATTTCTGTTAAAAGAAATGTCCGCACTTTTAGGGTGATGTCCGGATTTTGTCAGGATATTTCATTTGTGCCGTATAGTGTCATTTGTCATTACCCAAACTTCCCGTGGGTGTCGTAAGAGTTGGCTAAGTGATTGAAGTGTCACTGACCACTTATTTTTTATCGAAGATTGATGATGGGCAGCAGCATCATTAATAACAGCATAGTGGATACGACACACTACTGCTATCGCCAATCAACTTGTCCAATGTGGCGATCATGGGTACCTCCTAATTCATCCATACGCATAGGCTACGGACTACGGAGGCCGTTGTCCAGCAGTGGATTGTTAGGCTGATGATGTGTGTGTGATTTCATTTTTATGTCAGGCTCCATACTCTCCATAGCCTAGTTGGTATTGGTAGTGAAGCTGGAGGCTCCGGGTTCGAATCCTGGCAAGGACATTATTTGTGTATTTATTTATCATAAATATTCGTTCCTTGGTCATGGCTGTTTATGTATTTAAGTACATATTTATTTATTATATGTATATATCATCGCTTGGTACCCACATTACAAGCTTTAATTGACAACATGTCATATTTTTAGTGCTAGTTTTTATTGTCTGTTTTGAAAGAATTCAATATTAAGAGATACACATATTTTTTTTAATTTTCACAAAAATTTCTATTTTAGTACGAAACTCCTTTTTTATTACTACTTCAAGCAGAAAGAGCGTAAGTTACAAACGTCAAGAATCAGCTAAATGACGTCACAAGTGATGTTTCATACACATAAGAAAACGACGAAAAACGGTAACAAGTGTCAAATGTCACAGCCAAACAAGTGACATTCTGACATTCCAAAAATAAGATTTTTTGGTTATAGTGGGGGCTCTGAATCAGCTATGTGACGTCACTTCCCGTTTAAACTAATTTTAAGATCTTTAACAAAAATATTGCGAAAAATATATATATATTTTTTTTTGTCATCTACATGCGTGTATCTCGAAATGGTTTTCGATTTAGGGACTTCGATAATTTTGAAACGTTGTCAATTGAGCTTATCGTGGGACTAAGTATATGGTGTACATTCCAGAGAACCACCACCTCGTATTCGTTCGCGCCGGTTTCGAAAACCCGCGCACGTACCGCTACTGGAACGCGAAGACGCGCACCATCGACTTCGACGGCATGCTCGAGGACCTGCGCGCTGCGCCCGAGAACTCCGTGGTGCTGCTGCACGCCTGCGCACACAACCCCACCGGCATCGACCCCTCGCACGACCAGTGGGAGAAGATCGCTGACGTCTGCGAGGTACACTCCTACTAACTAATTTAATAGGGATGATGACTGTAATAAAAAAAAATATTTAACATTATGCACGACATTACATAATACACGAAGAATTTATTACTTAGATGTAGATTGCAGTAATTTTTGTACAGAACTTCTATTTAATAAATTAAAAATAACTTAAAAGAGTACGTCATTTGGCAGTACTCAAACGTGACGTCACTTTTGAGTATTTCATATATAATTCCATAGTTGAGATCGTTTTGACAGTTCGAAAAAAGATGCTGATTTGACTTGCCAGCCATCATGCCTATTATGGCTAGCTCTAAATCTATTTTCGACATTTTCGCATTTTCAACAGACTTCAAAAAAAGGAGCAGTTTCTCAAATTCCTCAATTCGACTGTAAGTTTTTTTTTTTCGTTTGTTACCTCAAAACTTCCTACTGGGTGAACCGATTATGATGCTTTTTTATTTATTTGAAAGCTGATTTGGTCATTTTAATTTGGTCCAATTCTGATAATGGCAACCATAAGGAAACCATATAATTCATAAACTTGCATTAATCATCTATATGACAGATGGATGAATAACTCAATATCATGCCAACCGATTTCGATAATTCTTTTTTTAACCCGATTTCAAAACTTACTGTGATGATGGGTTCTTAGAGAAATAGATTAAGTCGTTTTTTTAAATTTTTAAATTGTCATTGTCTTTAATAAACTGTAGCCACCAGTTTAGATAATTCTGTGAATGCTTGCATAAAAAAATATATATTGTTCATGTTCATTGTGATCTTAGCCATTAGACTGACTCCCCGTGTAGCCTTACTGTTCAGAAATGCTATGACGTTAATATTTTTTTATTAAAACAATAACTTAAAAAGAGTTGAAATTGTTTTGTCTTGTAAAATTTACTAACAACAAGTAGGTAAATATTTCAATGCCCATTTCTCTTGAATGTTGGGCCTTAGGAGGGTATACACCACACGAGCAGTGATTGGTTAAAACGTGTAACTGTATCGGCAGGAGCGCAAGTTGTTCCCGTTCTTCGACAGCGCGTACCAGGGCTTCGCGTCCGGCGACCTGGACCGCGACGCGTGGGCCGTGCGCTACTTCGTCAGCCGCGGCTTCGAACTGGTCTGTGCGCAGTCCTACGCTAAGAATTTTGGCCTCTACAGTGAGTAGCTGAAAACTTTTCCTTGTGAGCCCGAATTAGAATTAATCAACTAATAATTTATGAAAAAACCGGTCAAGAGCATGTCGGGGATGCTCAGTGTAGGGTTCCGTAGTTAATCAAAAATGGCGGACCTATTATGTTCGAAATAGTTTTATTTTAAAGAATTTTATACCTAATTTTTTGGACTCATGGATTTTTTTTCGACACATTTTTTTTTAATTCTGGAGCGGCAATCTCCGAAAATATTGACTTTAGAAAAAACTTTCTTTTGAGACCCTTATTGAAAGCTCCATTCAACGATACCCCACACTATAGGATTACAGCAAAATAAAAAGTTAACTACCCGAAAAAAAAAGTTTTGTACATTTTATTCTACCACTATGTCGGGTTTGATATGTATACCAGTACCAAATTAAAAATTTGTAGTACTAACGGCCACTGAGCTATGCTGCGGACAGACGGACATGGCGAAACTATAAGCGTTCCTAGTTTACTAGGGAACCCTAAATAACTGAAATAAATGATTATTATTATGGTGCATTCCACGAAAAAGTCCACCGATGTCTCGTAAAAACACGGGTTTGCTCAAAATTGTGGGTTTATAGAAGTTCTCTTTCGTGATCAGAGGAGTCAAAAATTTGCTAAAAAATATATATATTAAGTAACTAATAACTCTGAAGAAAACTCAAATTATCGGAATATACACGCGTCTGTACGGGACAGCCCATGGAATGGTCCTTATAGATTTACCCCCTTATTCATAAACGTTTGTTAACTTAACAAGCCGCTAATAATTGTTTGTCCCTTTTGCTCTTATGGACACATTGTTAAGACCGAAAGGGACAAACAATTATTAGCGGCTTGTTAAGTTAGCAGACGTTTATGAATAAGGGGGGTAGTTGCGGTGAGTAGTAATGCCATGTCGTGTGGTGCAGACGAGCGCGTGGGCAACCTGGCGGTGGTGGTGGCCGACGCGTCGCTGACGGCGGCCATGAAGTCGCAGCTGACGTGGGTGGTGCGCGCCGGCTACTCCAACCCGCCGGCGCACGGCGCGCGCGTCGTCGCCACCGTGCTCAACGACAAGCAACTCTTCGATCAATGGTGCGTCGCGGCTTCTCTGTTTAACCGATTCGTTGCGTGTTACGTTTTCAAAATCTTTTGTCTGTGGCGGCGAACATTTTTTTTATGTTTTTTATGACACGCATAAGTAATAAATGTATGAGAATGACAGATTCGTATGCACGAAAAGTCACGTAACCATTTCCATACATTGTTTTGGTCACGTCTTGCTTATCACTTAGAAGTCTTAGAACTAGCAGGCCGCGTAGCCAAGATGTTAATCACTATTACCCTACACTATTTTTAGGATTCGGAAATTTTAATATGATTTCAATTCGGGACATCTTTCGATTCCAATAGGAAATAAAATAGTGGCAAGGCTTTTTTATTCCGTTACCTTTTTTCATACATTTTATATTTGAACAAAATTTTTATCCTATTAGGATCAAAACAGACGATTCTGAGTAGAAATCATATAAAAATATCTGTTACGAAAATAAAACCTAATTTATTTAAGTTTTTCATCTACATAAAAAAGTAAAACAATTTTTAAACTAACTTTAAATATGAAATAAAATTTACGTGTTAAATTTGTAATAAGTTGGATTGAAATATTCGCAGGAGGGAACACATCAAGACGATGTCGTCGAGAGTTATCCAAATGAGAGAAGCTTTGCGGGGCGAGCTCATCAAGTAAGTTTCCTCTTTTCCCATTAGACCAGGGGTCGGCAACCTTTTAGCATCCAAGGGCCACATAGTAGTTAACGAAATTGACGCGGGCCGCACTTTGTTAATATGTAGGTTTTGTTCGAAAAAAATACTCACATTATCGGTTGTCAATAAGGGAGAGTCGAATATAGCAATACCTATATATTATTATGCAAATAACATCTCATCGACGATTTTTTATATTTTTTATTTTATCCGATGGGGGTGGAAACTGGAAATCCGAATGCGTGACTTTTGGGCTCTCCAGATTCCAATTTTTTTTTATTTTATTTATTGGACAAAAAGGCATTTATATGAAACTTTTAAAATAATGGTTCGATCGCGCTGAAATTTGGCATACAAGCACTATGTGGGCCAGGAGTGAAACCTTGAAAAAAATATTGAAATAATTCAAGATGACGGCGCCCCGAAACAAAAGTCGAAATCCCGAGTGAGCCAATTTTAAGTAATTTGAAGCGAGGCCGAAGGCCGAGCTCCGAGAAAATTTAGCTACCAAGCGTTCAACTACCCCAGTAGCTAAATAAACCCAGCCAGAGGGCCGAAGGTTGAGCTGCGCGTAGGGCCGAAGGCCCGGAGTGTCTCGAACGAGCCCACGCGGTACAACTACCCTACCTAACTGTCTTAACAAACGAACTGGAGGGCCGAAGACCCGACAGTTCGCTTCGAATCCTTGCGAAGGCCGCAAGCCGAGCTGCGCGTAGGGCCGAAGCCCCGGAACGTCACGTTTGAGCCCACGCGGTACAACTGCCCGACCTAACTGTCTTAACAGGCGAACTGGAGGGCCGGAGACCCGACGGTTCGCTTCGAACCCTTGAGAAGGCCGCAGGCCGAGCTGCGCGTAGGGCTGAAGACCCGGAGCGTCCGACAGAGGCGCAACAGCCTGCGAGGCCAAGCGTGTCATGACTACATCGGACATTGTTAGTATTTCAAGAAGTTCTTATTTCGCCTCTGAAACCCGGTACAAAATTAACGTTCAAAGATAAGGTAGACGAATTTACTATCACGGCAATACGTCGAAAAATGCATGTTTCTTTTTTTTAATATTAGAGTGCCCGACTGTAAAGATAAATTGCATTTCGATTTTCAATTATTTATTATTTGAATTGTACCTATACTCTTATTAAATCTTGTCCCTTTACTATTTTTATTTTGCTGTTTCTGTCTGTTGCCATGCCACTGACTCGAAATACATACAGTGAAACCCCGTTAATACGATTTTGTAGGGACCAGACAAAAAACGCGTCTTAAGCGGGAAAGCGTATTATGCGGAAAGAAGACATTGCATTGTTTTTGTTAAATTTTTACTTTTGCAGTGAATTGTTAGATATGAGATATTTTTCTTATACGTATATGTATATACTTAAACTAATTCGGGTGCACAGATAAAGAATATAAATAAATTAAACAAACTGTACTAAGGTTGCACATGCAGGTTTGCAAAGGAATTATGAACTTTACCGTTCGCTTGGCTAGTGCAACAAAGTTACCTACAAAGGAGGAGAGATCGGTAGAATTATTTTATCCTGTCTAATTTTCAATCGGTATGGTAACATTATAACCTTCCTGCTTACATCTATAGGTAAATAATGCCATACGTCAATGTAATTTGGGTTACAAATAGCGTATTAAACGGGATGATGAATCGTATTAACCGTACAAAAATGTAGGAAAATATGACTAAACTTGCAGGGACCGGCATAAAATGGCGTATTATGCGGGAAATCGTATTAAACGTGATCGTATTAAGCGGGTTTTACTGTATATTTTAATAATAATAATTGTCGCCTCCGATTTATAACTATTAGGTTTTCTGTTAATGTGTATGGCTATTGATGAGGTTCGTGATTTTAAGGAGGTTCGCGGGCCGCAACTGACCCCTTCGCGGGCCGCATGCGGCCCGCGGGCCGCCGGTTGCCGACCGCTGCATTAGACGATTAGGCCTAACACAAGCAAGCCGCTACAGTATCTTCCGCTTGAGGTGGATTCAACATGTATGTCCGTATTGGAATGAAACGAGAAGCTACGCATTGCGCACGTGTTAGTGTTTCGGCACCCTGGGGCTAAAAGTGCGCCGAATTTACTGCGTTATCTTTAAAATTGTGTATTGGTTGAGTTTGTATAGTTCATCCACACGTGTGCATGTGTCATATTACTCATATTCGCATTCACACTTGTTTCGTTAGAATGTGACAGCCGTCTTATCCCCGACGGTATACGATAAATGCCCGATATTCGTAAGTTAAGGATCTCCAGGAAGTTCAACATGTTGATACTTATTTCTTAAGTAGCTCCTGCGTCTAACTTTCTGTTTATATATAAAAATATAGAAAATAAAGTTTAGGTAATGTTATTGGTGAAAAAGTTAAGAAAAGCTCCTGTTGTATGTAACTGTAACCTATCCATGTAGGCATTTGTTTTATTTGTGTTCGAATTTTAAATATGTATTGTCTATTTGAATAGGTCACTACTTCATACAACAGGTGATTTAGTTTAGTTTTTTATCTATAACTTCCCGTACATGGGTGTGACATCTCACAAAACCAAATGAGAAAACCCTGACGCAGTGGTTTGAAAGAGGTGTTTTGCGCAGGCTGGGCACGCCGGGCTCCTGGGACCACATCGTGAAGCAGATCGGGCTGTTCTCGTACACGGGGCTGACGCCGCGGCAGGTGCAGCACCTCATCGAGCAGTACCACATCTACCTGCTCAACTCCGGCCGCATCAACATCTGCGGCCTCAACCCCGGCAACGTGCGCTACGTCGCCGAGGCCATCCACGACGCCGTGCTCAAGTTCCCCAGCGACGAGTAAATACTTGCGGGGCTTGCGGTGGCGGCGCGCCGGTCGACGACCAAGACTGGCGACTTACTCACGACACATCCTATTCTGAACACAGAAACATTCGATTCGTGATTTTTACGTCCGTCTAACAGAACTAACGAACAATTTTTGCATTTCATTTTATATTTATGCGTTACAGCATGTAACTCTCACTTTAAAATAACTCTACTGTCCCAATTGTGTCGCAGGCAGCTGATACGGTTCGAGATTAATCTACTTAAACAATTATACGTTAAAACCGCATTAAGTATCGGCTTAAATACAATCACAATCAAGTATCTTTGATAATGAAAATCTGCTGCCGGTATGTTAGTATAAACGTCAGTTAAACAAGTCTGTAGATGACAATACATACTGACTACCGAATAGAGAACTACCTAGTATAAAATAATGAATTCATCTTGCAATATTTTACACAAGATTTTTAAATTAAATTAAATTTAATAGCTTTATTATTTTTTACAATTAGAAGTGTTGTCTAAATTGAGATTATACATTAAAACGAGTAATTAATAGCTACGTATAAATTATAACTTTATAAGACCATATACACAGTTGCATAACACAATACTTTCTATACGTTCATAGTTTCAGTTCTCTAAAATCAGTTCATAAAGTTAACATAGATGATCTACACTACCTTTTTATGTTTTATCACTTTTTATTGATTTCGATGGATTTATACGAAAGGCACACTGAACCGACCCTTGGTACCCTTTTAAATTGCAATGGACATGAAAAAAATATCGAACTCATGTTTTAAATTCAAAGTTTGGGTAATATTAATTTATGACAAGAAGGATCTACATTTAGGATATGTGGGACATAACTAGTTGAATACTGATAATGTCAAATGTAACGATGGTCTATGAATGCATTTTAGAGAGATATGGGGGTAGATAAATATTACTATTTCTTGGCGTCGAGCAATATTAGACGTAGTTGTTGTATAAAGTCGGTCTTCATAATTGTTAAATTGACGTTAATGTGAGATTATAATTATTGATAATGTATGGTAAGTATGTATACACTTTTATTTATATTTTTCATCATGTTATATATTCTGTATTTATTGTAATAATATACACGATGATAGTCTATACATAGATGTTTGTAACTAACAGATATTGTCAGCGTGTTCACTTGTCCAGTGTTGTATTGTAGCAAGCGCGTCCACACTGCGCTAATGGGTTGTGATAGCTTCAACCGGCAAATAGCGATTTAGAAAGTAGCGTATCACTGCTTCAGCTTACCAGTATTAAAATGCTTTTACTTTAGCTTGTGCTAACAAACTACTTTAGAGCGCTCGTACGCCTGTAAGTTCTTACGTAAGTTATAGGGACGGGGCTATACTAAGGAATAAGATAGCGATATTTACCTCTCATTCCTTAGTAGAGCTCCATCCCTAAAACCTATGTAAGAACTCACCTGTGTAATCCAGGCCTAAGTAGCTACATACGGACCTATTGTCAATAAAACAATATTATTTTTAAAAGTTCGGCTATGAGTTATACAGAGTAATATTACATTCGAGGTGGATAAAGTTTGCATTTGAGCAATTTCTAAATGTAGGTACTGTGTAGGCCTTAGATTAGCGAAATAAGAGAGCAAACCGTTGTATGTGCGTGCTGCCATCGCGCCCGCGTGCGGCGCCCGCTCGCACGTGCGGACGTCGCTCGGAGACTCGCAGTGACCACCGCATGTAGGAATAACTGAATAGTATTGATTGTAATTGAGTTGTAAAGTATATGAAATGACCAGGCTATCGTCGGGATCGGGAGCTTGTGTCTTACCTTATTAATCTTATATATAATACCAACTTACATGCCTGTGATAAATGATGTAAGACTAACCCAATGACTAAAGGACAAAAGCCAAACGAACTGCAACGGGTTTTAAATACGCTCAGTTAATCTAATCTCTAAGCGAAACTTTAGGCAATAAAGATAATTATTTTTAATACACTTAACAACTCTAGTAGTTCGATACAATTCTACGTTTATCTGATCGGCTGTGACGTGGCAGGCATGGCTGCAGTAATGTTGTATTATTCAAAGGCAGACGTCAGTAACCAATATTGCTATGATTGCAATTCCCCTCTCTTCTCGGCTGTTAATACATTTTATTAGTAAGTTTTGCTGTTATTATGAATTTATGCTACCACGCACATGTTATAATTGTAGTTATCGTTTTTTGTGTTTTATTGATTTGTATAAACGATTATTGTCATAGTCGATTTGTTAATAAAACAATTACTTAATTGAAACTAAATGTCTTTCTTTTCAGTGATGTGAACGCAAAACTATAAATGAGAACGGACACCGCGTTGTGACTTCGCTGTGAAATTACCTAGCTTACCACGTCTAAGAGACAATTATTGTAAACTTCTTTAGACATTTTTTTTTCTAATTTCTATACAATGTTAATCATTAAATAATTAATTTAAAAAGAAGACATTTTTAACCCGAGTAATTTAATTTATCCGTCTATTTTTAATATGGAAATAATATTAGATCCAGATATTGTATATGTTTACTCACAGGCTCCCTACAAAAAATGCTACACAATTAAAATTACATTGGAAAGAAATTTACTAAATTGCATTATTTAGAATGATTCGGAAAATGGGTGAATGTCAGAGCGTGTCAACCGCTTAATTTTTGTCGAAGTTTCTATTCCTTACATAATGTGGTACCTTGTAATTTGAAGGAGGCACGGTACCTTATACAAATGACGAAGTATAACATTGAGACGTTTAGAAACTTCGGCAAAAATGATGCCACCAAAATTAGACGGTTGAAACGCTCAGATATTCACCCAAATACAACGAAAAACTATACATTACAGGCTACTTCTGTACTTCTTTTCATGGTATTTTACTTTTGGTAATGGTAAGGTCAGTTATTCGAATGTAAATTCTACCGCCAGTCAATAACCAGTCTAGTAGTAATCTAGCCTAGCGTAGGAAATGTCATCTAGATGGCTTGCAAGACACGCGCGCGTTAACACCGCGCAAGCGGTTTGCCATCTAACATGACATTTCCTACACTACAACGCGCACGCCACGCACACGTGCACGTGCTGCACGCATCCGGTGTGATTCGGCCTTTAAACCTTGAATCGGTTTCGAACAATACACGGTGATTTTTTATTAACCGACCAAACTTTAGGGGGTTTAATTCTGAGGTTATATTGATGAACTTTTACCGTGGTATGGAACCGAAATACGATGCGAGAAGAAAAATCAGATGACCCTGTTGAAGAGTGCTTTGACGTTGTAAATTATACAACGAAGTCCGAGGTAAAAAGGAATATCTTTATTTGTAAAACAAGGCTTTTTATGCTAAAATTATATGTATTAACACCTTCAGTGCGGCAATTAAGTTAAATTGTAATTAATCATACTTATACAGGTCACATATGACCTGTTCCGCGCTGAGCGTAAAGAGGGGATAACCTTGTAAGCCTGCTGCTCAAGGTAATGTTCGTAGGTGTTCCTAGGAAGTAGCTGGAATTATAGCAATCTGAGCCCAAGGTTTTATGGCTTGAATTTAGGTTAATATGCTGGGTCCTTATTAGGAATGGAATCAAGTTTCAATTATGCTGCGGCTATACATGACTGAATAGGTTGGGGCTACACTACACTGAATCATGTGTATACTATATTTTAGCGTAGGGTAAAATCACCAATAGATGAACAGTTAAGCAACTTTCCCAACTTTAAATATTTTTTTCTATATGATGTAACTCACATTTATCAATTTTTATTTTTTTATATGATTCCTCATTTTATAGAGTTTAGAATAAGTTATTTTTGAGCCTGGTGTTGAACTTCAGTAATTTTATAAAAATGATTATATTAAAAAAGGGGTCAAATTTCCCAGTAGATGAACAACGTGCCCTATCTCTGAACAATTTGACCCCAATAGATGAACCAGTATAATTGCAATATGACGAGACCAATATATGAACGGCAAGACCCCAATGGATGAACAGATCAAAGTAAAAACTTTAGTTTCTTAGATAAATTAATTGTATTTGACCTAAGGAACCTTCTTTTAATAAAATATAAACTCGGTGTATATTATGTAACAGTCTGATCTCTAAGAACAAAACTTCAACTTTTTTCAAATTCAACCGGTCAATAAAATCAGTTGGTTCATGTTTTGGACACCGCATTAACAAAATGAACGAATTAAATTGATTCGAATTCATTTATTGGAATCTAACCCAAAAGATGAACCAGTAAATTTTCCTAGTTCACATTTTGGACAGCGATTCTTGAGTTGAACAATCCCGTTTTCATACAAAAATAAATAACTTAAAAACGTGTTACATGAAAAAAGCGTCGTTCATCTTTTGGTCAAAAAATCAACTACAAAACTGATTGTAATTTTATGTATAAATATTAAATCTAGCTATTTTATTGTAATTTACACAAGCATTTGAAAATACGAGCCTGTGCCCAAAAGTTGACCGTCGTTCATCTTTTGGCCCGAACGCATAATATTGGAACCATAACTTGACCAGCAAATATCTCATAAAATTAATAAAAATAAAACATTCTAAGTAATATACACAATAGAGATATTAGTCTAAAATCTATACTCAAGTGAATCAATGAAATAAAAGCCATATTCGATTTTTTACGTAATTAAAAGCTTAAATTTTTGAGGGCTTTTCTTAATAAGGATCCCATACAAAACGCGATTTTAGCGTGAAGCGTAAACTCGACGACCGCTCACTGCCGCGTGCGTGGCTTAACTGTCTAGGAATTTGCTTGCAAGACGCGGCATAGTGTTGCCGCGTGTGAGAAAAATACTCCCGGGCGTGTAAAATTATTCCTGATTTAATTATTCACATTTTTAGACCTATCAGTCAACTTCTGGGTGGCAGTCATCTATTGGTGCTTCTACCCTATATCATTATTATCAAACCGGAATCAAAGGGATTCGAAAGTACTGTTGTCACAACAGCTGACACAACACTTACCAAGAAAAGAGTCATTTTATAGATGTAGCGAGTGATTACTTAATCTATTATCTGTATGTCCCTGCATTGAAACTGTGAATATATGAATATAACTATGAATATATCCTAGATTAACTTATACACTTTTGTGTCAACAGTACTTTCGAATCCCATTCTAATCGCGGTTTGATAATATTTTACTGTACATTAAATAAAAAGGGTTTATAATAATCTGCACGTTAATAAGAGTGATATGTATATTATATATGCAATATAAACCTACATACACGTGCGTAAAGTTCAAATTTACTTTTGACACTTCGGAGACGAGTGACGGTTTGGTATTTGATGTTTATAACGATTCGTATCATGTCGCCACCCCAATATTACATGACACGGTTCTATGTTTTTTAGGGGTAAATAAAGTGTCAGTATGACAAGACAACTTCAAGTTTATGTAAGTGCAACAATAGCACCTTGTAATATTGGGGCAGCGACGTGCAGGCGTACACACAGTAGGGGTACCTGCTACATGTTTACTATTTACATATGTCGTAGGATGATTTGATACTTCGAATCTTCGCGAAAATCCTAGGGGTTTTGCGAAAACGCGGATAATAGGTTAGGTTAGGTTAGTTTGCAAAACCCCTAGGATTTTCGCGAAGATTCGAAGTATCAAATCATCCTGCGACACATACAAAGTGAATGTGAAAGCGAAGCCTCATAAATAACAATGAAATATGGAAATAAACAGTACGTTAGAAGATTAGGAATTCTTTAGGTCTATTTGTATAATGTTAAATACATTATACAGGGTGTTTGGGATAACGATGTAGGAATTTCTGGAGGTGGTAAAGGAGACTAATTGGAAGAGTTTGAACCCTATTTACCTTAGTCCAAAATGTGACAGTTTTTTTAAATAAAATAAAAATTGAACTCACACTTGCCTACTAACTACAAGAAACATATTTTGTTTGGTAACGGCGTTCAACAATTGATCGACGATAACTTTTAAACTAATTGCTATTTTGTTGTACTTTTTTTTGTAATCAAAACCTAGAAAATCAAGCATGTTTTTACACGAATAGGAAGACTCGTATCCCGACTTCTCTTTTGTCACAGGCCGATAAAGTTTAATTTACTGTTAGAAATCAATAATGATGAACTAGAAAAGTTATTAAAAAAAATGTTGTGTGTGGCAAGTGGGAGTAAATTTTTTTTTATTTAACACTCAACGAATTGTTATGTTAATTATAAAAAATCAATGCTATTATTTATTGCATATTTTGTTTTAAATTTAACTTTTTATGTAAATTTTTGGTATAAAACTAAACATTTTGAAAAACGTGATTTAAAAAAACGGTTACATATTGGACTAAGGTAAATAAGGTTCAAACTTTTCCAATTAGTCTCCTTTACCACCTCCAGAAATTCCTACATCGTTATCCCAACCCAAACACCCTGTATATATTATTTTATTTTTCTCATAGGTGGCGTGAAAAGCAGTATTTGTCACTGTCGAAATTATTTTCAGCCTGGTCGTAGACGTTTGAACCCCTCTTTACGTTCAGGGTTCCACTTTTCAATGAACGACCTCGCCAAAAATATGTAATTTTCATCCCTTGTGATACAATATATAATCTACTATTATGTGCTTAGGCATTTGAGAAGCTTAGCATAATAAAATAAAACAAATTATATTGAAGAATACTCTTTTATTACAACAAATATATAGGAACGCAGGGTTTTTAAACAGAAATACAAAACCCATGCATTTTAAAGTAAATAATGATTGTATGTATTTATTCTTATACGAAATGGTCCTATGGACTATCATATACAGTACTTTGACGGAAAATACACATATTTATAATATTTTTATGTTCATTGTCAGAACATTAAACACTAGTACAGGAAATAATAGTACCACAACATCATGTTTATCCTCCTCATTCATGTCCACAATGTGAACTTGGTCTTCGCACATTATAACTACTGAACTCTATGCCATATATTGAAATGTAAGCCCTATGTCTTATGTTCTAGGTTTGATTTCAAAAAATGATATCAAAGTAGTGTCCGACGAGTGGTCACTTTGAAATTAAACTAATTTGAAAGTTGAGGCGCCGTTGAGTTGTTATAATGTGTGAAGACCTTAAGTAAGAGCGTGTTTAAAGGCTAAGGATACGTAAATAGTTATTTACTTCGAGTACAATACTTCGTAATCGAACGCGTGTTAGCGTCCTTAAGATTGAACATTAAGACCTAATAGTAGTGACTGCTGCCCGAATTGTTGGTGTTCGTGATGGGTCCTCTGTGGTGGCGACTAAAGGGTAACTTCACATTAGGGTTACAGCTTGGGAAGTACTAGATATTTATAAAGCTAACTATGAGCTTAATGTGAACGTGATTTTAACGGTATTGAACAGTTGGTGAATTTCCAAATATATTGGGTCTAGGTCTCCATGGCACTGGCTGCGTCGGGAGGCGGTACGGCTGCGGCTCGCGGTTCAAATACACTCGATACTGGAATCAAACGAATGTAATGATTTACATGAATAAACCCTTTCGGCTATCTACCTAACAGAGGACTCGTAATCTGGTTTTGATCGAAGCTTTCTTTTTACTTCTCCGTAACTGGCTACGGTCAAGCACTTTATGTTATGAAATGAAATGAAATAATTTATTATCATACCACAGGTAAAATATAAAAGACGTTACAGATTCATTACGGTCCGTGTCCGTGGTCTACCAGATTTATGGTGTACAATATGTTGTGCCATGCGCATTTTTGTCATGACATATAAATTGCAATTATTAAAAATTTTAAAATATATCATTAAATGCTGAATATATTAAAATGCCAAATAATATTGCGATACCTATGTAAAATTTCTATTTCCACAAATGTGCGATATAATTAATTGAAAGATGGGTGAATCAACTTTTTTCTGTCTGTTATTACCATGATTACGGTCGCCTGAGTCACGCTGGTTTTATGCTTAATTATGATACTTAAACTTTGCAAACATGATTTTTTCTGGTGTTAATAAACCCTTTCCTTGATGGTCCATCTACAAACATGGACTATATGCATGTTTGCATAAATGAGGTAGCATAATTTTGCATAAAACCAGCGTGACTCAGGCAACCGTAACCATGGCAATAACAGACAGAAAAAAGTTGATTCACCCAGATATACTTTATCACATTTTACATTTAACGTAGCCACGTTCGAGTAATCTTCATGTTTCTTTTGGTTGCCTAAGTTACCGGAGTTGGATAATGATTGCAATCCTTTTACCTATCCCAAGATAGCTCAATCTAGTTTATTCACATCAAATTGATCTCTCAGGTGACTAGAAATTCGTAAAAAAATATGACGTAACTGTTGTCGATGTCAATAATAATAATAAAAATACTCATTTTGTTTCCTTATTTGCATTATTTTAATCTATGGATTTTACAAGTAGCACTAGTAAACGATACGGGTCATGTCCCTGCGGTTTCTGAACCTGTTTAAAAACCCACTCTTCTGTTTGCTTATTTTTACGCTAAAAGAAAGAAGAACCTAAAAATCAAACGATTATATTCCTAATACACTCGGCGTCAAAAAAATCGCACATCTCGGAAATTTTGTTTTGAACGAATATAGCTCATATATTATTTGTTGCACCCTAACAATATTATTATCATTTGAAAGCGCAATTAATGACCTTTAAAATGGAGTATTGTTTGTTATCGTAAAAATAATGATCTCCGGAAAATTTGAGTTTGAAATCAAAAGTTCCGTAGCACGCTTTTAACAGGTCATTAATTGCGGCCCCAAGGATGGGTATAAAAGAGGGGGTAATGGTCAGTTATGGGTCATTCAGTATCCAGGTGTCACTGAGGACACACCTAAACAGCTACAGCAAGAAAAAACCTTCGGAAAATGGACACCACACCGGAAGAAGCAGCCCAAGTGATTGCACTTCTCCAATCTGGACTACGACAGGCAGAAGTTGCTCGGCATCTGAACATCAGTCGTTTTCGAGTGCGACGAGTGTTACAGCGTTTCGAGGAGACTGGCGGCTACATCAGGAGGCGTGGTTCCGGGAGACGACGCTGTACTTCCCGTCAAGACGACCGGTACATCGTGACGACCTCTTTGAGAAATCGTTTTTCCAACGCTGTTGAGCTCCAGCAACAGCTTCGAGCAGCTCGCAGAACGTCGGTGAGCGTCTCGACGATTAGAAGACGACTACGAGAGAGGAATTTGATGCCCCACCGAGCCGCTACGGGCCCCCAACTGACTGCACAGCACCGGACTGCCAGAAGAGGATTTCGCGCTTCACACGAGAATTGGACGTTCGCCCAATGGAGCAAGGTCCTCTTTTCTGACGAGACGAGGGTGTGCCTTTACACCAACGATAGGCGCAGGAGGGCATACAGAAGACCTAGGGAGCGGTACACAGAAGCCTGCACCGTAGAAACCGTCGGCTACGGAGGTGGATCCTGCATGTTCTGGGGCGGCATTTCTGTCGACGGGAAGACCGAACTTCTCTGCGTTTCCCGGACTGGTGGTGGCCGTGGCCAGGGATCCCTGAATGCTCAGGGTTACGTAGCGGAGATCCTGGATCAACATGTGGTCCCTTATGCTGATGTTGTTGGACGTGGCTTCCAGTTCATGCACGACAACGCCCGCAGCCATACAGCGCAAAATGTCAAGGACTACCTGCATGCTGCTGGTATCACCGTTATGGAGTGGCCAGCAAGGAGTCCTGACTTGAATCCCATCGAACACCTTTGGGATCAGCTGAAAAGGCGGGTACGGTCGCGTGATCCTGCTCCTGTCACTCTCGATGAGCTTCATGATGCCGTCATCGAGGAGTGGAACAACATCCCTCAAGAGAGCATCGTCACACTCATCAGGTCCATGAGTGACCGCTTGGCAGATCTTCGGAGGGCCAGAGGAGGCAACACTAGGTTTTAAGTTTAGTTTTAAGCTTTATTTTTTGTTATTGTTATGCTTTAAAATTTTGTAATTTTTGTGTAAATAAACGATTTTTCTTTTTCCTGGCAAATTTTCTTTTTTTTCGTACTGAGGTTGATCGTAAATTTTAATTTTCTGGTGGAGGGTTTTATTACCTGTAAAATGAGACCCCACAGTCATACCTTGTCATACACAATATAGGGTTTATGATCCCTCGAAAGGAGAATTTAAAAAGGTGCGATTTTTTTGACGCCGAGTGTACATAAAAACATGTCGATTAATCGACATATGTTTTACGATTACACAGACGGCCGAAGAGCTATAGCCTATGAGGGGTTATTCCCACCTGTTACCACCAACTTGACACCAGTGGTAACAACTGGGATTTTTTTTCCCACCTGTTACCACCAAACTAATTATTTTAGTAACTTACCAAATATTTTAGTGGTAACTAGTGGGAAAAAAATTCCCAGTAGTTACCACCAAGTACTCTGGTGGTAACAGGTGGGAAAAAAATCCCAGTTGTTACCACTGGTGTCAAGTTGGTGGTAACAGGTGGGAATAACGCGCCTATGAGTTTAGCGATTAAAAACGGATAAAAGAAAACAGCGTGTATTATATTGAGTTCACCTTGTTCGTTGGTGGTGAGGTCGAGCATCTCGATGAAGCACTCCTTGTTGTCGCCGCCCAGCGCCAGGCGGAAGGGCGCCTCGGGGCACGCGGCCGCGCACAGAGCCTGCCCCACGCGGCAGCCGCGCTCGCTCACCTGCGTCGGCTCCGCCCTGCCGACGCACATCCTCTTACTGTAGGTACTTGTAGTGTGGTTATTTATTATTGTTATGTGTTGGGCCAATCTGTGCCGCTTCGACCAATTTTGTTGATCTATTGTGGCGGCCCCTTGTATTTTAATAGTACATTGTGCATCAAGGGAGGTAAGTACGGAATTACTAACGAGAGTGTTAGAAGCCCGACGCCGTCAGGCGGAGGGCTTTTATGACTCGAGTTAGCATTCCGCTTACCGACCGTGATGCATACAATGTTTTTCATCACACTTGCCGACAAAAAAATAAGTTTGAAGACATAACATTATATATATTATATATAACATAACATTATTAAATGACGTACTGAAATTGCTATTACTCCCTAGGGAATTTCACTTTTCTATTACTCCCGCTGCGCGCGCAAACAATGGCGCGCTTAGGCAGCAAGTGTGATGAAAAGGTTGTTACTTATACCCGTTGAGTCCAGAAATTTCCAGATTCTTTGGGCTGTAATGCTGTGTACCTCATATGGTTGCAGTAGTGTGGTTAAGTGTTGCAGTGTTGTAATGTGTATGGCGAGCGTCGAACGGGGAGCGAGCTTCGTGTGCCCAAAGGATTTAGACAGCGTGCATAGATGTTCAAAATCTTCTTCTTTCGTGTTTTCATGGAAACGTCCGAATTAACATGTCAGTCTCAATTACCTTCAGTGCATTGAATATTGAAGTTGATTGTGACAGCAATATGAATTCAGAAGTTTCCGTGAACAGCCGAAGGAAAAAGATTTTGCAGTACAGTCAAGGGCATTAATATATATACACTTCTCGATACTGATCCCTTACAAATGTGGCTATGCTCGTCCTGCCCGTATACTAAATTAGAGCTTTTGAAATTGAAACCTAATGAGTTCGAAAATATAATCGGTTTTCTTTTGTTCTAAACAATCGAATATGTCCTTTATAAATCACATTGGGCAGGACGAGGCTATATATGAATGCACTCGACTGTACCTACGTCTGTACTCAGGCCCGCGCATACGTTTGCATTTGTTTAACATGGACGCCCCGCTCGGGCGTCTACTCAGGCCTTAAACTTATATGTAAGAGATCTCTTTAAGACGATACCAGCGCTCCCATGGACAATGCCCACTCGAAAGCGACACCTTTATGGTTCCCATACATGAAATAAAGGGATGTAGCCCTCATTCCGATTGAAATTTTTAGACAAAACACGAAAAATATGAAAATCGGTGCCTTTTAAAAATGCGTGTAACAAATACCTCATATTCGTAAATCATGGTCATATTCCGTTATTTAAAGCCATGTTATCAACTTTAGCGATAGGGGTTTATTTTTATTTACTTCAGGGGTTAGTCTATTGATACCATGTGTACAACTTTTTTTATAATATTAGCTTATAGAAAATGTAAACAATAAATACGTGAGTGAAAAAAGGGAATAATTAATAAACTATACCTTTGGATGTCCCAAGTTTTGAGTTTTCCGTCGGTGCTCACAGTGATCATAAGGCCGGGAATTTCACTAAGGATGAGACCTATAAATAGAAACCGTCCTTCCATTTAGTGAAATACCGTTTGAGGGCTTGTGCATAAATCACGCGAGGTCCTATAGGGGGGGAGGGGGTCCAAGAAAACATCACGAAAGATCACGGTAGGGGAGGGGGGGGGGTACAAGGAGACCTCACGTGTATTTTTTTACGATGAACAAACTAAGAAATATTGTCAATTTCGGCTAGCGAACGTGAAAAGTTGAATGAAAAAAATACACGTGAGACTGCGGGGGGGGGGGGGGGGGGCTAGCCAAGAAACTCACCAAACATCACCATGGGGGAGGGGGGGGTCAAAAAGTAGCCAAAAAAACATCACATGATTTAGGCATGAGCCCTGAGAACGTTTACGTATAATCCAAAATAGTGTTTTTCCACCAGCGATGTACTGTTTAATATCCACCAATTAAGATTGCTTTTTCGTCAGTTATGTCTTAAGCTTCGAGGATAATTAATTGATTGTGGGACATAATCTGGTGGAAAGGTCTCCAAAAAACCTCCTATGTGAGTGAGTTTAGTAAAGCGTCCCACTTTGTCGTTTGCCATAAAGCCGCTTTGTCAGTTTGTTCACATGGAGATACAAGGAAATCTCATCTTTATGGTAAGCGACAAAGTGGGACGTTTTATTAAAAACTAACACCTATAAGTTTAAATGTTACCGGAATATCTAGAGTAATATAGGTGCATAATGAATTCCAATGCCATTAACACGTTCGCCTCCGGTACTGTTTCACTAAGTGCTTATACTATGCCGATCGAAATTATCTGATAGAAATCCTATGCCAGTGACACGCATGTGTGACCGAACAGATTGTACTCCTATGCCGGTGACACAGCAATGTGTCAAAAACGTTCGTATTTCGATGCCACTGGCATAGGAGTGAGAACTTGATTAATGCTAGCGGCATATAAAATAAGATTACTTTGATCACGTATGTGTGTCACTGGCATAGGAGTACAGTTTTTTCGGTCACATATGTGTGTCACCGGCGTCGAACGTGTTAAACCTCAAATGCATAGTGCATGTACATATTTTTGACTCTATTATTGACTTGACTATATTGACAGCATGTCAGAATTCAAATTTAAATAAATCTTTGTAAAGTATGCATGACGCATTTAAGGGTATGGTTGAAGTAAATAGAGATGAAACCATAAAGTTGGCGGGTTACCTGTGACCTCCTTGTCGTGCGCGGCGAGCTGCCACACGGGCTGGTCGCGGCGCACGTCCACATACGCCACGCGCCCTTCGTTGTTGCTCATCTACAACCAAACTTAATCTCAGACAAAAACTCTATGTTCTATTAAAAGACTTGTCGTCACCTCTTCATAACTTCAATAACGCATTTATTTTATTTTTCTTGCAGACCATTCTAGTAAAGAATAGTAGATTGTGTCACAAGTGATCAAAATGGTATATTTCCGCCATGGGCGTATATTGAATCCTGAATGGAGCGACGGATTCCACAATTTAATCCCGACCGTAGGGAGGGATTCTGAAGTGGAATCCTGAGCGTAATGAAGGATTCAAGCGTTAACGCCCAAGACGAAATAATTTTGATACCGTGTGACACAATGCTTTTCACACCACCTATGAGAAAAATAAAAGATATATCACATATTTAATATTTATGCAAATAATCGATTCTGAAGAAATTTTTATCAATTATGAACGTACTGTTTATTTTCATATTTCATTGTAATTTTTTAGGCTCGCAATAGAAAGTCCTTGAACAGAAAAGTGTCACTTTGATCCCTCCTAGCAGGGAAGAATACCCGTATTCGATTAATATAGGTGGTGTGAAAAGAGAATAAGGTCATGTGGGGTAATGCAACTGTGAGGTAAATGCAACAAACTTGTCTTTTTATTCTGTTTTTTCTAAAAACTTTTAGAAAATAGAACTTTGTGTAGGCAGAATATTTTTACCAAACTAATTTTTTTTTAATTACATGCAATTACCTCACATTTGCATTTGCCCCGAACGACCTTATACATATAAAGTTTAATTCAGATTAAACACACAATAAACCAGCTACCACAATCACAAAACGGGAGAGGTATTAATGCGTTCAGCAATATGTTCAATAAAGAATAGGTTGATGTCGCTTACAGCTTGGCAAGTTCGCATAGCATTTGACCTGGCTTGAACTTATTTGAGAAAACGCACACCAAGATAATTAACAAAGTTAGGTCGGCAAGCGGGCCTAGCACAAGAGTAAGGGGAGGCGGGAGGATCTCGCGGTCGAAAACACCTGCCGCGGTCTAAACAATCCTTCTCGCTAAATACTGTCTATTAGCTCTTGTGAGCCGATTGCAAAAAAATTGTACATAGTTAAGATCTTAATCAAAACAAAAATCACAATCGCATCAATTGTCTTACGAAAATTAGTCAAATAAACTAAGTGGTATACTCTGCCTAACAACCTTTGGCAACCTTTACGTTATTGTTAACCTTTAGCAAGGGGTGAAAGCCATGCATGCGGAAAAAAAATACCTTTGGCAGTAGAAGGGGGCAAAATTAAAAATTTTCGGCTTTTTTCACTGTCAAGAGTTATTACACAAAAGGAGGGCGGGCAAATTGGCCTATTAACCATTAACGACAAACGGTACGCCTCTGGATAGCTTATGTTAAGCACCGTAACATTCACTATGGCAGGAACTTTCAAATATGTGTGTGAAGAAACTTAATAGCACTTAAAAACTAAGAGTTACAGAGTATTTAACTATCGCCAGTGTTCGTGATTGACAGTTAGTGACCGTCATTTTTACTCGTTCCTAATTAATAAGTCTTAAATTAGAGTGTTTAATTTCCGCAAATATGTCGTAGTCTCGTAAGATACTCCGTATATGTACCTACATAAAAATACATTTAAGAATCATTGTATGTTGTCCACAAAATATACAAAGGTGAATATTACGAAATAAATGTCTCATTGGTAAATGATTGTTTTAGCTATAACTTTTTTCTCACAGTTGTTAGACCGTCTCTGCCTAAACAAAAATTGTAGAGTACGAAACAACCTATCCAAAAATATATAGTTTGTTGTTATTGGCTATTAGGCCAGGGACCATACATTTTTGCCCATCCTCCTTTGATTTCGTAACACGTCTTTATGAAGTTCGATTTTATTTTCATTAAAGGTAATTTCGTTTGTGCTAATGGTGCAGGTATGTACTACTATATGATTAAGGGCCTTATCACACTTGCGATTTACAAGCGAAGCGAGCGCGCATCGTGATCGTTGCGAGCCCGTAACCACTTCGCCGCGAGTGCGTTGCGATTTGGCCGCGATCGCGTAACGAATACGCTGCGCAGCCGTCAGTAAATCGCTCAGAGTGATCTAAGTCACTAATAAGATTTATTATAACATAATGGATACCAATTCTTGACGCGGCAAACTGGGTGCGCAGTCGCGGCGTATTCGTCACGCGGTCGCGGCGTAATCGCGACACCGTCGCGGCGAATTGGTTGTGGGCACGCGACGAACACGCCGCGCGTACGCTTCGCTTGTAAATCGCTAGTGTGATAAGGCCCTTAGACTATAATTACGTTACTGTTAGACACGAATAGGAATGTAGTAGTTAAGATTTAAACTACAACTATATTTAACGGTAGCAATTCAATAAATAGCCCACACTTTCATGCTAAAGTACATAATACATATACAAATGTGTGCTTCTCGGTAAAAAACAATTGATTTCGCTGTAGCATAAATGTTACCCATCAATAGTGGCCCAATTTATCTAACGACTATCAGAATATCAGAAGGTGTAGTAAAAGCAGAAAAACGGGGCCCAAGGGAATTTCACTTTTCTATAACTCCCGCGATGCATGCAAGCAACGGCGCGCTTAGAATGCAAGTGTGATGAAAAAAAAGAGTAGTTATGTATAGCATGTTAACTTACAGCAAAACAGTAAGGGTTATGCGGGTCCCAGGCGACGCGCTCGATCTCGGGTCCGAGCCGCCAGGCGCGGTGCGCGGCCGCGTCGCGGCAGTCCGACACGCGCGCCGCGCCGTCGCAGCAGCCCGACACCAGCGTCTGCGGTTCGCGAGGGTGGAAGCTCAGCGACTGCACCTGCGGAACAATACACCTCGAATAACGCTCTAACGTCACATCGTAATCCCCCGCTGCCAAAACCCGTGTAACCGATACGTCCATAGTATATTACAGCAGACGCCGGGAGATTAAACTTAGCAACCAAAAAGCAGAGCCTGTTAATTTTTGTTTCCAGGTGAAGCAAGTATAGTGCTTTTCTCAAACTTGCATCGAAATAAACAATCGCAAGTCAATTTTACAGTACACAAAGGACGAATTTACAATATTACAAAAATGTTCAAATTAGGCTTATTTTTTTATCTGTTTAAGGTAATCTTTTACCCGTTAACATTGACATAGTTCTGTTTTTTTACCAAAGATTGTCATAGAACTGTTTGTTGCCAAGATTTTTTGTCACTGATTAAAAGCAGGTTACTTCCGGCACTTTGCTATCCTAGGACTGCTAAGCAGTTATGAAATAGAATTGCATATCAAGTTCACTCATTGAACTAGCGACATGGTACTTCCAGGTCCAGTTTGACGTACGTAATAACGTCAATGTTTCATTGCAAGTTTGAGACAAAACATTTTGAGTTAATTTGATAAGTTAGATGATTTGTAATTGTAATCAGAAAAACAGATTGCATTTATTCATACCAACGTGACCGTTGATTGAGCTTATTCTCCGATTTATGTATATTTATTTAATTTAATATCGTAGTACACCAAGTGTTACCGTGGAAACGTAGCGTATGGCTAGGGAGAAACCAGTTTTAGAATTAGAACACAAGTATACTAACTTTGTCTTGATAATAATCAAGTTTCGTGTGAGGGCTGCCTTGGTCTAGATCCCATAAGAGTACAGTGTTGTCCGCTGACCCGCTAGCCAAAACGTGTCTGCAATACGAAATTATACATGATTATAGTGTATATTGCATATCTGAACGAAATTATGTTTTCTGTCAATATAATTATACTTTATTTTTTAATTCGTATCCAACTTTGGCCATGCGTTTGATTCTGCCGCTACATTTAAGTTACGGAATGTAGTATAATTATTATATTATAATTATAAAAAAATACGGAGCTTCTACATGATAAAACATTCAAATTGATATCTTAAAGTACAAACAGCAACACTCCTAAGGGACCATAAAAGACAGAGCAGAGAGAAAATGAAAGAGATAAATATATTTATATCATGTCAACTTCAAATTAAATAATACACGGGAATGTTGATTGTTCGCACTGTTCGCAACTTGGTCGAATAATACAAATCGGGTTCCGAAATCTTATGAGACTGGTATCACGACTTCGGCCGAACTCTGCTGACCAATGGCGCAGGCATTGCTACGGTTAACCAATGATCGCTCGCGATTTCTTCAGAAGATGACATTACCATGGTTACGTAATAACAAAAATCGCGATTTTTTCCGGAAGCTGACGTTACTATAGTTACTTTATATATAACATCCGCTTTAGTGATGGAGACGTCAATCTGACTTCAGAGCCGGTAATTTGACTGCTAAGCTGCTATGTAGAAATTTTCATTTATTTTCCTTTCAACGGCTGTCACTGTCAGATATTTTTTCAAAGTTAGAATTTCAGCCAGAAACTATCAAGTCTCTATTAAACATTTGTATGGCTACTGACAGATTAAAGGATTATAGGTAGACTGTCAAACGACTATCTACCATATTTCCACAAAGGTTACATAAGTATTCAACTAACGTCAACTAAGAGATCTGATGAATTATAATAAAGACAGCTATAGCATTTGTCTCTGTCAATGAAAAAATAATTTAAAATTGCCCGATAGCATGGCTATTTGTAAAAATATCTTGACTTAAAAAAATACCTCGCCTATTAATGTCAGATAAATCATGGCATCCGATTTGAAGAAACCATGATTAAATTACTAAACGGTTTTAAACAAATCTATGAAGAACTGTCGTTATCCAGTTTCCACTAGGAACAACGACATCTAGCGTCTAATAATGGCCGATAGCTAATTCTTAATTTTCGTAGACGAAGGAACTTTTATTATGTCAACCAGTTTTCAAATACTGAAATTTTGACGCAACAAAGATTCGATGACATATCATCGGGGACCATCGGAAATGTCGCGATCGTGCCCACTAACGAAAAATACCGAACCATAGACATATAAAATTGATAGACCGAGTCTATATTATCTGTGGGTGACGCCGGCAATGCCTGTCAACGATCTTTGTTTGGGTATACTAGTGCACCTAAACCGCAAATAGTAAAAGTGATTAAAATAAAGCTTTTCATGTATATTTCTGTTCGATAAGTGCACGGAATGTGATAAAAGTGATGACTTGTGTGGTTCCAGGGTGTAAAAACCACCAGGGTTACCTGAATGAACAAAATAAAGACATTACGTTTCACCGGCAATTTAGTTTTGACTTGAATTTTAAGATTTCGAACCTTATTAAGGTAAAAGTAACTGAAAATCTTATTCAATATTTGTTGTCGGATACATATGTGTAGTTTTGTGATTAAACCATTTGTATTTACATTCGTAATGTAATTATAAATAGTGGGATTCAAACATTTGTATCGCATAGTGTGGTACTTAAGAGACCGATCGTGATATCGATAAATGTATTGATAGTCAACTCAAAAATGAATCGATGTTTTTAATGTCCAACTGGTTTCCACTGGACACTGAACAAAGGCTATTATGGGTCAAAAATATCAAAAAGGCAGACGACTGGTACCCTAAAGAGTATTCAAAAATATGCTCCGCACAATTTTAAGCTGTTGTTTCAGGCAAGGGTACGCGAATAAGTGATTACATTCTGACGTACTACCCACCATATTTGGTAATCATCCAATGTCATGTCAACCAGCAAGTAAATTAAGTTTAGTTTAATAATGACGCTCAAGTGATACTTGTGTAGACTGATTAATTTAATTATAAAGAAGCCATCATACCAAAATTGTTAGGTATGCTTTAAGGAATGATAAGTCCATAAAACATGTTATAATGAGAGTTTTCTGAAATCACCAGGGCGGGAGCAGGTCCAGAAACTTGTCTAAATTCTATGTTTATAGTTTCTGGTTTAAATATTTTGTATGAGTTAAAAAAAATACATAAAAAAATTTAAACTTTATTTAAAAAAAAAAACATTTACTTAGTCTTTCTTTGGGGCTAGATAATTGTGTTTCTTAGCGGGACCTTACGGCTAAGTGGCGCCAACTAGTGGCATACGTTTTAGGAAACCCTCTATGACATTTTAATTAAAGAAAATATTTCGTTAACTTTGTGATTTTATTTTTATCCTAAAATGTAGATTTTGAAATCACGATCGAAGAAGATCGTGATTTTGAGTAGGAAATAAGGTTTATTCCTACTGTATTCGCTACCTAATTTGGTAAAAATATTATTATTGACGATAAAAGTATACGATTGAAGACTGGACATCACTAATAGTAATGACATTTTATCTAGTCAGGTTGGTAGCATTGTTCAAGAAAATGGAGTCGTTGATGGAGTTCACGACCAAGTAGAGCTACTTTATTTGTCTCTTTTTCCTTATGGAATACGTCTTGAGATGGGGTGAAGGATGACAATAGTTTGTTCATGTATGTCTTAATACACGGAATCTTCCCTATATTTTATCTGTGTACCGAACCCATAATATTACACGACCAAATTGCATCCTTTGCCAAGAGCACAGAACTAAGATGACAAAGAATGATCGACTACCATAAAAAGCATAACCAAAAACGAAACGCAAGTGTGTGCGTAAATTTGTCTATGTGTGGTCAGGAATAGGGTTGTCTATTACAACAGAGCAATTATCTATCGATGTTTGACTGTTTTATCGACAACATGGTATTTTTTATCTTCGTTTTTGCTATAAGTATTATAGTACAATGTGAATTGAGGTTGTCGAATTACAAATTGTAAACGTGTGTGAACTTAGCATCTGGCGTATCCCTTAAATTTAACAGAAATAATAAAAATGGTATAATGTCAAAAAAATCTCACTAAACATAGTACAGTCCTTCAAGTTTGTTAAATACACATTCGTACTCAAAATCTGGGAATATGACGGCATTGTAATGTAATAGACTGATTAGGTATGTTTATCGAACGATTATCGATATTGGTAGTACAACGTTTAGTCAAGCTCTAGCGTAGCGTGGCCATTTATAGTTTTACACAAAATATCCTTTAATATTAACTGTTGTGATAAATTATTAGCGCACAGTGATAGGACAACTAACAATTAATGCTAGAAAGTGATAACTTAGACGATTTATGCTACTAAATCGACAAAATACCGTTTGCAAACAATCAACCGGCAAATCAGATTTACCTATGAAACAAGTGTTTGCCGTCATTTCTTCGGTGGGTAACAGGGCAATCCTTTACACTATACGATACCACATCGGTTTAATTATTTGTCTAAATTGACTTCTTACTAGAATTAAATATAAAATCACTTTTAAATAACAGTCTCCGTCGAGAAGGCTGATACGGCTGATATGTCACTTCGAAAGTGGGTACGCTTTTGGGATTGTTTTCTATCTCTTTTGCACTCGTGTAAAAGTCATATGACTGGTGGCTTCCCTTTCACACGCTTCCTTTCTCTATTAAGCGCTAGCGCGGATTCTAACTTTATGGCCAAGAGGCTCAACATTCCTATGTAACTGACATGTGACTGTAATTGTGATTCTCTTTCATGCAATATTTCCAATTTCTGAAGTGTATACGTTCTTTCAGTATAAATTATTAAATTGGAGGTAAACATAAATGAACAATGCACATTGAAATTAGTCCCCGGCGCATTTTATTGTTAGTTCAAACTCATTAATTGGAACTAAAATGAAAGTAGTAAAGACTCACGTAAAATTTCTGTTCCAGGACATGTCCAAGACAGCATTTTTGTGACCGACTCTCTTCGTCTTCTTCTTCTTGTTGGGTTTCCGACCGAGCTTGAAGGCTGGCTCCAGGCAGTTCTCAATGTCCAAGTCCCACACCTGGATGACGGGGTCCATGCCACCCAGGGCGCAAAGATTACCTGCTCACCAATCTCACATTCAGTTACTTGCAAATAGGGACATCACTAATCCTTTCGTGTGTTTTTATACTCTTTAAATATAAGAATTAAATTGATTAAAGCGTTCAAATATATAGAGCTATAGCCTATATATACTGATACTTAGGCTAATACATAAGAATTTGAAACGGACGTTACAGTCTAGTCGAATTTCCCAAATTGAGACAAAAATAAGCCAACCTTAGGTAATGGTACTACACAGGTATGTGACTACACTATTTTTACCTGGTTTGGTGTCGGAAGGATCGTGACTCAGCCACTCTATGCACAGCGGGAACCAAGGCAAAACGATGTCATGGTGTACGTAAAAGGAGTCTTCTTCTTTGTTGAAAACTGGAAAAATATTACCCAGCGATTAATCAATAATAACAAACGTAAACATGTTCTAGTTCCAATATTCGCTCAATATCAGTGCTTACACATTTTTGTCGCATCTCATACATAAAGTTACCATATAAATTGAAATGCAAGGTATGTATGGTTGACTGTCAAGAAGGTTGAATTTTCGCTTAGATTTTCAGAGAAATTGGTATTCTTAACACGTTCGCGTCCGGTACTGTTTCACTAAGAGCTAATACTATCCAGATTTAAATTATCTGGTAGAACTCATATGACAGTGACATACATGTGTGACCAATAAGACTGTACTCCTATTCCAGCGACACAGCACTTGTGTCAAAAGGGACAAAATTCTTTTCGTTGTCTTGTTTCATACCACTCTGTCACGCTTTTGGTTGCTGTTACGACACAGTATATAAAAAAAATCCGATGCACTTGTACTTCTTTTTCACGCTAGATTTTAATCCATACAACTGAAATTCGAACACAAAACATCATCCCATACAAAAATCACCACTGCGTCACGTTTTTTAGGGACACAAAATAAGACAACGAAAATAATTTTGACCCAAAAACGTTCGTATTTCTATACCACTAGCATTACATAGGACTAAGAACTTAATTTATGCTAGTGACATGAGAATAAGATTACTTTGATCACGTATGTGTAAATGTGTATCACTGGCATAGGAGTCAGATTTTGTTGATCACAGACGCTGTCTCACCGGCGTCGAACGTGTTAAGCGATCCCTTACTTTCGCATATATTTATAGTTCTGAATTTCGTTAGTCAGAACTTTATTATCCATATCATTTAATGACATAATCATCAAAAGTCATATTTTTTGTCAAGTATAACGCTCACGTTATTAAGAACCTTAAATAAAGAAGGCGGGGTTTTTTGCTCCGAGTTACCCTGTGAACTTGCTGACGCGCCGCCACTTATAGTCAAATGATGTATAAATCATGTGTACATTAAAATAAAACTGTGCCCTGTGGCCTCTTTACTTCGAGCGCTATAAACAGTTCGAAACGTCGGGATGTATGTAATGAATATACGCGATACAATTAATTGTTTATATAGTTTTATTTCATGAAAAAGTGTCGCGGTAACCGTAAACAGCACATAATATGTATTGTTTACGGTTCCTTGGGACATTGATAGAAGTTGCCTGGTCAAAATCCTTTTCTTTAAATTTTACAAACGATCAACCATTACACCCTTACACTGAGCATCATCAGTAATAGATGTCAGTAAATTATTGAATATTATTTTAGCAGTCAGAAGCGATCAATAAAAGCTGGAATATATAAAGCGAATTAGTTGACTGCCAAGGTATACAATCTCATAATCGACTGTCAAGCTGAGTGTAATAAATGATGATACATATACTGACTGTAGACTTCAAGAACACTGGCATCACTCTCCACGTGGCCCACCAGCAGCAAGTTGTCGCTGGGCTTAATGATGTCATCTTCCTCATCGCTGTCCGGCCCATCCGTCTGTAACATAATTTAAAAAAGCTTCCGCCTTAAACAAGACAAGTGTCAAAGTATTAACTAACATAAATTATACAGCGTGTTACCATGACCCGGACTTTTACGAAAATGGGTAATAATAGGCATTACTAGTAATGGTTTTCAAGTATCAACATTTGACATATATTTAAATTGACATTACAATTGAGTTTATTTCCTCCCAACGATCAATGTAACGCGTGTACTGCTTAGCTGTCAATCGTTGCGAGTGGCTGCGATCTGTCACTGTCAAGTACAAATTACATTTTGAAGTACATTGCTTCTTAATTAACTTTTATTAGTTAATTTTAAAATTTGAATTTTGAATCAAATAAGGCTCGCGATTTGGCTAAAAATCGGCATCGCATTCCTCGGTTTCAATAAAAGCCAGTATCATGGTAACACAAAGTAAATATAGGATAATATTAATGTTTTCTTACAGATAATGGAACTATTAAAGTGAAAAGGCTTGATGTGTACATATAAATAAGGACCACAAATGGACGTAATTCAGAGAAAAGCATCCATTCAACATTTGTTTTTTTTTTTCAATTAAATGTATGTATCTTGAAATAAAACTATGAAAACGGATAAACTCGCGTATATTAACTAATTTTAAATAAATGTATCTTATATCAAAAGAAAAAGTTATTAATTTCAGCCAGATATTTTGTTTAGAGCTTGGATCTTTTCGCTAAAATGCGTCGAAATGGTCAGTTAACTTTTGTTTATTATAAGTTATAATTATAAGGCACTGGTCTCACTCCGCGAGCTACTAAGGTATGAACTATCGGCTATAAACATGAACAAAAGATACGCACTCCTGTGTAAATTAAAGAGACACGGCGATACTCGCCCAGCTATCAGCTATACCACCGCCGGGCGAGTATCACCGTATCTCTTTTATTTACACGTGAGTGCGTATCTTTTGTTCGTGTTTATAGCCGATAGTTCATAGCTTAGTAGCTCGCGGTGAGACCAGTGCCTATACATAATTATATTATTTCATTTGAAATCCCTTAATGGCATGTAGTATGTAAAAAAAAAATTTCTTACCCTAATTTGAACATTGTCACTCAAATCTCCTAAATTGGGTAAAGTTGCTACTGTTCCTATTCCAACTGGGTTACCTGCTGAAAAAAATCAACGAATTGCCTCTAATTTAATTTTATAGATGATATTATAAAAAATTAAATTTCTGTGAAATTTCATCATGATTTTGTTGGAATATTTAAAGCTCATTATACTTTCTTTGGTAATTTTAAGTAGCACCAACTCATTGACGTGAGTCTAACGAGCGAGCCCAGAATTTAAAGGGTTATGTCGTTTTGTCCTCAAGTTCCTGTGGCCACCTTCCGACATCATAATCAGACCAGCTCTAAATATCGGTATATTACACTGGCATTCGATTTCAGCTCTCATCAATTAAATTTACATGGTATTGATAAATATACTGTCTACTTTTTTTATATATAACTTACCCAAATCCTCCTCGTCATACTTTTCAAAGTCAAATTCGTCATTGGGGTTCTCTGGAGGAGGCCGCGCGGAGCTGGGGCCTGCCTCGGCCTCATCATCTGATACATCCTCTCCTCTCTCTGTCAAACTATTCAGTTCAACTTTAGTTAAGTTATCCTGAAGAGTAGGTACATTAAATCATCAGATCTGACAATATCTCTTATAATGACATCGAGCACCATCACCATGTCATTAAGTATAATATTTGTAATAATATGGCTTTGCTAACTTCAGCAAAACCGGAAACCAATCAACGAACCGGAATTCAAATTGAACTTGCAAGATTTCGCCCAAAAAGGCGTAGTCACATATCTAGCCTATTATAAAGTTATAATAATAAAAAAAATCAAAACAGTTGCCGTCCAATTATCATACCAACATATTTCAGGAGCCATACGACCCAAATGCATAATAAATATTTCTAAAACAACGCATCTATATTCATTTATCATAAGGCCAGCCGTACACCTGTAAGTTCTTACGTGTACCTAAGTTATAGGAACGGGGCTATACTAAGGAATGCATTAGTGATATTCACCTCTCATACCTTTATATAGCTCCGTCCCTATAACTTATGTAAGAACTCACGGGTGAACGAGCGGTCTAATGGTGACAAAGCTACTCAATTGCCTTGGGAATCTACTTATTAAAAGTAGGAAAATTCCACGTCAAATCTACTGGAATCTACTTATTAAAATGGCATAGGAAAATTCCACGTCATATATACTGGAATCTACTTACTAAAATGGCATAGGAAAATTCCACGTCAAATATACTGGAATCTACTTACTAAAATGGCATAGGAAAATTCCACGTCAAATGTACTGGAATCTACTTACTAAAATGGCATAGGAAAATTCCACGTCAAATATACTGGAATCTACTTACTAAAATGGCATAGGAAAATTCCACGTCAAATATACTGGAATCTACTTACTAAAATGGCATAGGAAAATTCCACGTCAAATATACTGGAATCTACTTACTAAAATGGCAACAACCCGTGACACAGATACTGGAATGGATGTTCCTAAAATATCTCCGATTCTTATGAAGCTCCCGCATTGGAGTTAGAAAATGTTATCTTTCTCTCTTTGGCATTCTAGCATTTTATAACATTGTCCTTGATAACCACTTGAACGTCCACCCCGCGCGACCATATTCCGGTCAACTGTCCGGGTTTTTTTAGCGACGTACGCCCCGCGCTGTGCAGTCACAAGATTTTACAAAAACGTTTATATTTTCTAAACTACTTAAGGTATAATAATAAAAAAAATCAGGAGTATAAATGAAAGTACAATCATTAAAATACAATGATAGTCATTGTAAAATACCTAATGATTCTTGACTATAATCAAGGTTAAACTTAAGACATCGGTAAAAAAATAAGAAAGATTTTTCTTTGACGACTAATTACAGGAAATTTTGAGCGATGACCCCTTATTTTTATTGCATATTAAAAAAATATACTATTTCACCTTTATAATGATACCACAAATAACACATATAATTTTCAACAAAGTATCAAAATAAATTAATTAGATTACCTCCTCCTTCCAACAAATACACCAAGATACAAAAACACCGTAAATATTTTGATGAATCCTGACGTAGTTTGATATATTTCTTATGTTTAAGTATATTAATCTCTTCCTTATAAACCACTCGTCAATATTTATTATATATTTCACTAAACATGGTGTTATTACTAATAATACGGCTATAAACGTTTACTACCCCAGCTCAAAAATAACCTTCATATTTTAAACTCACTTGACAGGTATCACACTGTCAAAAACTTAAGATGATACACATTATCGTATAGAGCACACGTTCCTGATCATTTTTATGTATAATAACCCCTAAAATATGTAAATTAACGTGAAATACTTACGACATAACTAGGAGTCCTTAGCAAACACTCACAATTGCACGGCAGTTTGACACAAGACTTATAATTATAATTTTTTATCGACTGAGTAACGAGCGTACACTGCCATATATATTTTTTAGCGCAAACTAGTTTATTAGGCTACGTTGTTGCAACAAGGGAATTAGGAAATAATGCCTCTATATTTCGCTACATGCCGCTATAATCAACTGTGTCTCCTTCGAATTCATGGGATAGTATAGTATCCACGAACAGTCTACTGCCTTTTTTGTTTGGATAATATGCTATCATCGGACGTTCAAGTGGTTATACTGTTTTATAATGCTATATAACAGACATGACATCCAATGTGGGAACACCATAACTACATGTGAGGGGTACCTAAACTATTTAAGAAATTATTAAGTTTAGATTCAACCTCTCCAATTGATTGGTCAATATAAATTATTTTATACATTAGGAGAGCAATTTTAGACAATTGCAAACTCAAATCTGGTATTATTACTTCGATTATTCAAATTATTGTAACTAACATTTAAAAAAAAAACTTTTTTTTGAACAGGTTCGGGTTCTTCATATTTTGCTACCAGTTAGTTTAATTTGTGGTACTTAATGGTACGAAAATTGGTTTAAGTGATTTTATTAATCGGGCTTATTTTCACTTTGTCAAAAGAGATTAATTCTCTGATAGAGTCAAAATAAGCCTTTTTGAAAAGACACTCCTCAAATATAAATGAGAAATGTAAAATGTTTCACTACCAATTCAGTTGTAAAAATAACTTACCGCAATTCATCTGCAGTTTGCTTTATAATTTTCTCCAACTCTTTTTCTGTCAGCTCAATCTACAAAAAAATAACATGTTTTTGTTATGCTATTTGTTTTACAAATAATTATTAACTACTTTCAAGGCCCTGTTTTGAAAATGTTATAAAATGTCAAGATTGCAAGCATAGCCCCAAAGTTGTATGCTGTACCATATTGGTTTAATGATGCATTTGTAGATGAGTACTTTATTTTTCCACATCAGCTACCGTAAAGCCAGTTTACTTTGGCCCAAAATTAAATTTATCATAAAACCAAAGCATCACGTAAATTAGATGATTTATTGTTATCAGGCGTTTTAGATATGGATTTTAGATCCCGACACATACTAAAATTGTTAATTTTAAAAAATCGTCGGCCCGTCTGTCTAACTTTTTGTATATCACATGTTTATGAGAAAACTTCTTAACCGATTATCGCGAGATTGTGAAGTATATAACTAAATAGTTATACAAAATAATCTTTAATGGAAGGTAGGTGTCTAAAAGTTACTTATTTTCATAATTAATAAGCATTATGCTCCAACACGAAAAACAGTCATGGGCCAAAGTTAAATTTATATATATATAACTATAACCCGGAATAATATTACTTTAGAATAAACTTTACAAACCAGAAAAAACTCTTGGATATTATTTTATTAAAAAACAAGGGTGTAAATTACTTGATTACACTCTTAACTTTAATTCTAATTTATCAATTCAAGCATAATGGTATTTCAATTACATCAAATGCAAAGTAAAACCTACAATTTTTTTGGGTTTAAGTAACCCGGCTTTACGGTATCTGACTCAGTGCATATTAATAATAAGTATTTAATAGTTCCATTTAGTTCCACCATTAGGAAGATCTTATTCAGATGGCAATGTTTATATGACTTTACAGCACTTATTTTGACTTAGCGGCACTAACTTTCATCCTCGATATCTTGAGCAATATATTTAATGCAATAGAAATAGAATTAGCAATAGAATACTAATAAGTATTCTAAGAACTTTGTAGGGTTTCAGAAGCCTGACAGAGATGAATGTGAGAGGCAGCAATGACAGTATTATCAGCATATGTAGCAGTCATTATTTTATGGGATTGTATGCGTCCTGCAGTGTACAAAAAGTATTAAATAGGACCAAGCCCAGATTCCTGGGGAAATCCAGCTCATATTTTTAAAGTCAATATATTACTTTTGAATATCCTTTCATGCAGGAAAGCATTAAGTAACATGAACATTTAATTACGCAAGTCATGCTTAAGCTTGTCAAACAGCTGTTTATGTGATACACAACCAAAAACTAGTGGTACATTAGAAAGATGGCTGAACAGAATTCTTCATTTTCTAGAGATTGGCATATTTTTTGTGAGACTGTGAACTTAATTGATAGTAGTGGTTTCGGCAACTCAAAACTGATGGTCAGGTATTGATCCTTGGCATTAACCCTCCGCATATAAGGTGAAAAATGTTTATATGACATTTCCATACATTTAGAGATTGGTATACCCCACATCATACGCTGAAGGTTAATCAGGTTTACAGTAATTTTAACAATACATGTATATTTAAAAGGGTTGTTTGTATAAGGATGTTTCGTTACAAGGTTTGCCAGGCTTAGGTATCATATTTATTATGGTAGCTTGGGGTATGGAACTGAAGTTTTAAAATTGATATTAAGCAACATTATTAAGAGCAGTCCCTTTCTAGGCAGTGTTTGTAATATTGTCACAGTGATTTGGTAATATCCAGGAGCTTTTTCTTTTTCATCTTTTATTGTAGACTTAGTTCTAATTGTTGTATTTGCATTTCCTTCAGTGAAAATGGTTTTATGGAGACAGAGCTATTTTGTTAATATTTTTTAATTACTTCTGTCTATGTTTCCTTTGACTAGCAATTATCTAGATATGTAGCCATTTATATTGCAGCTGTTAGGTCAGAGGAAAGACTGAGAAAAGTACATAACTATTTTTGTGGACGACGAAATGACGTGCCTCTAGCCAGATGTAGCCTGTTATAGAAGATATCAAAAAACAGCACACGGGCGCCGTCAGACAAAAAGTGTTTCATTACCTTTTCTGGAACTTCTTTGGCGACACCACGTCGCACAAAATGCATGCAGGAAACTAAACTAACAGTTGGTGTGTTTTCTTCCATTATGTTCTAGTAAAATAATATAAAAAACCACACAAAGAATACTTATGTGCGCATGTGTCGATCAATGCACTTCGCGATTCAAACACATGCTTGCAATGCACGATGCACGCATGGGATTAGTCTGACATTTGAATTTGAGTGACATTATTTGACAAAAAAAAATCGTCCTCTTGGCTAGGCTAAGACCTTAAGCCATACTGCCTTGATATGTTTTTTTTAAATGTCGTGTACATCCAGCAAAACAGTATAAAATGGACTAGTTTGCTAGTTAGAGTTAGAGTTCTTGGGCTTTTTCTGTAAATCGACATCATTTGTGCCTTGTTTGCGTAATTTTTTGGACTATTAAATGTCCTGAGGTTCTCAATGAACCCGAATGATTATAATAATACATATTTTCTTTCTTTTGTGCCAAAAACGAGCGTTCGTGGCAAATTCGTGGTATTAGTAGCTAGTGTTACCAGTATTATCATAGACAAAACCAAAAATATCTTTTGTATATACATTGGCGTCGCACCAACCTACCAAAATCGCACACCGTGTGTTTTGTATTGTATGATTCGTATGATCGTAACGTACCTACATACATCTGAGCACGTCGCAAATCTCACAAGTCTGTAGAAAGATTATTACAATCACTACGTTCTATCGGTTCTGTTGGTATCAACAAGGAAAACATTATCTGAAACGAAGTAACCTCGAGGTACCTTTCTTATATATATTATTTTATTAAGCCGGTACAATAATATAAAATCCTAGTTTTTTTTATAGGTGACAATTTTAAAAAGATACACCTACTTATTTGCTGAAGGTAGAAAATGTTCAGGTTTGAATAATCATCATTGTTTACATTTTGATACGTTCGGTACATAATCTGTTCTGTCTTGAACAAAATAAAATGTATGCATATTTTCATTACAATAAAAAAACTATTTTCAGTCGCTTAAAAATATAAAAATCTAATTTAAATCTAAATAGCAGCCGATCCTCACCCTAAATTGCTCTATTTCTCTATTACTGTCAAAAATGGCGTTGCATTTGTCAGTGGAATCCGATTATTTACCATCTCTCTGCCGCCTTTAGAAAATACCCCAGTAGCTGCTATTTCTACAATAAAAAGCTAGTTTTCTGTATTGCCATTCCAATGGCCTGTACTCGTTTTAGATTTTCAGGCTTTTGTAGTGACGTAACGATATGGAGAGTCGAGTATAACCTTATGGACGAACGGGTTGATGAATATTAAATAAAAATGCTTTATTGTTACGCGCCCGAGTGCAATCATGACTCTAGAAAAAATACCTGCAGTTTCTTTGAATTTCCTGCTGATACAATACTCTTTGAAAAATGGAAAGCTCTCTGCCCGTAAGCTTTGTGACTTGACTGTCTCTAGTTTGTGTATTATTTAGTTTTTTTTTAAATATTTCTATTAAATTTACTGTGTCTGTATTATCTATTAGTGTACTGCTTTCTGTATTCTTTTCTCTATAAGAAGTTTCAGGTTCTACTGAGCGAATATTTGTGGACCGTGAGTGGGCCAATCAACTTTTCGATCGACAATATTGTCACTATGTTGTCCCGTAACGCAGGTGACAATTTCATCAAGTTTGCTAGATAAACTGCTTATAAATTGTACTTGTGTTAGACCTCACCCAAGTTCACATTGAAGCATTTAGGTTCCAATGGGTTTTCATTGTAAATATGTGTATAGTATTAATTGACGTACATTTGTAAGTTGATGAAAAGTAACACAGGAGACAGAAAATATGTCAATGTAAAAGTTGATTGGCCTTAGTACCAATAGCATAGTAAGGCCTGTGGTCCTACCCGTAGTACTTAGTAACATCAAACAAATTGAATTTCTATTCAATTACAATGGAGTTGAATGTATTGATTTGTAAAATTTGCAGACAAACTAAAATCCACTTTATTTCCTGTTGAGTAGGTAAAAATTTCAATGACAAATTTTAGTCATTTCCCTTGTATGGCTGGGCCTGAGGACTTATCTATTTAATGTAATATATTGTGACACTTGCAGAATTTTAGTTGACTAATATTTAATTCAATCAAATACTATTTTCAGTCCTAACAAAAAGGAGCCAAGTAATGAAGATCACCTGTGCAGTTGCCATTTTATTGATGGTGATAAAGCAAATTTGCCTACCATATTTGCATGTAGCTATGCAAACATTCAACCCTCTGCATCATCTGAACTGAATGAGTATGTAGTTACTGCATAGGATATTGAATTAATTGATGTTTTTTACAAATATTAATGACACTAATGAGTGGTTTTGCTTATTGTTCATGTGTAAATGAATAAATGAAGTAATTTATGCATTCTATTTTTAGAGTAAGTGAAATCAATGTAATGGATCAACAAACATTAAAACCTGATGAGTTGGAGTGCCGGGCTTGTCTGCAGAAAGTCACTTGTGCTACAAGACTAGTCAATCTTTTTGAATGTTGGTTGTCACCATGGGATGGAATGCAAAGTACCATAGCTGAAGACCTTGCTAAAGTTGGACATGTAAAAGTATGTTTTATGATTTACATTATGACCCCTCACAACATTATGACATTATGATCCCTCTGCCACTCACTTGATGTCTATCAGACACAGAGGGTAATGTCGCCAATTTGATGTTGATAACAAGGTTGGAATATTTCATGTTATGTGACCATGTTAGTGGCAGAGGTTAATGCTAGCTACTATGGATATTTCCACTCCATTTATATGCAGGGTGTGGACATTTCAGAAAAAGCCACTTGATTGCCATAGACTTCTTAAAATGCAAAAACATGCCCTGCACATAATCTATGGAAACTAACAGACTACTTATTTATGAACTTATACTAATACTCTCAAATCAATATTTATTTGTACTCCCCACCTATGATGTTGGTGATCTTACCCCATTAGTCATTCCTCCTAACTTAACAAGCTGCTAAGTATTGTTTGTCCATTTTGGTCTTATAGACAAATTGATAATACTGAAAGAGACAAACAACACTTAGCAGCTTGCTAAGTTAGGTGATGTTTATGAACAATGCTCTGCGGGGGTGAGCTGTTTTCATACTAAATGACATGTATCATGTGACATGCAGTATGAAAACATCTCACCCCCTGCCAAGCATTGTTTAAGGGGGTTAGTCTTTTTTCTTTGGTATGTAATATTGAATATTTATAATTTATTTGTATTTGAACAAAATTAAACATAATGTTTGTGAACTTTCCTGTTAGATTAACTATTTCTTATAAACTGCTTATCTATGTTATCTATTGATTACTAGCTAATTACAATTTATTTTACAGCTATCATCAACAGACCAGCATTCAAAATTTATTTGTGAAACATGTTACACAAAACTTGAGAATGCTTGTCATTTCGTGACAATTGTGCAAAGAAGTGACAAGATCCTAAGACAACGGTACCCACAAGCAGATTTAGACCCTAATGATGCTACTGTATGGCCCAAACCTATTCAACTAGATCAAAATGTGTATGATACTGTTTTTGAAACTGCCATGGATATTGAAATTAAGCAAGAAGTTTTATCTGATAATGACTATGGAGAGAATGTTAGTGAAAGTCCGAATGTGCAATACAAGGAGTTAGCAGATGCAGAAATTAAAATAGAGCCTGAAGAATTAACAAAACCACAACTTATAAAGATAAATGGTTAGTAAAAATTGCTTTGTTGCTAAACTGGTAAATAAAATGTTATGAAGTGTGCAATCCAGAGTGCTTTAATCTAAATGAAGTTTTATGAATCAATAAAATTGATTAGTTAGATCTACAGATGATAATTAATGCAGACATTAAATGAATGCGTGCAATGACACATTAAATAAAAAAACTGTATAAGTTTTATTACTACTGAAATAGATTAGTCAGAGCCATGGTGGAAGTTATGGGTACCTAATTATTAAATTAGTAGTAGTAGTAGCATACTGTCTAACTGTGAGCGTCAGGATGACTGACCAAAATAGCGGATCAGTGTTAGAGTACCATCATAATTTACTACCTATTTGCTACTATTTACTACCTATGTTCACATATTTGCTACCTAAGTTTAAAAAAAGAAATCAATTTAATTAAGTGGGCAGTCATTCTGACGTCAGGATGACTGCCCATATTTAGTATTTCGTGGTTAGACCCTACATTTTTGCAACTTTCTATGTACTATGATTTACTACCTATTTGCTACCTAAGCATATATTTTTTCCAGATTTTTTAGGCAAAAAATGACGATTTTATAAGCATTTCAAATTCTGAACAAAAAAAAATTTGTTAGAGTACCATCATAATTTACTACCTATTTGCTACTATTTACTACCTATGTTCACATATTTGCTACCTAAGTTTTAAAAAAGAAATAAACTTAATTAAGTGGGCAGTCATTCTGACGTCAGGATGACTGCCCATATTTAGTATTTCGCGGTTAGACCCTATATTTTGCAACTTTCTATGTACTATGATTTACTACCTATTTGCTACCTAAGCATATATTTTTTTCAGATTTTTTAGGCAAAAAATGACGATTTTATAAGCATTTCAAATTCTGAACAAAAAAAAAATTTGTTAGAGTACCATCATAAATTTA